>JACXGI010016040.1:0-16590 GCA_016801175.1 Esox masquinongy | reverse complement strand
GTGTGTGTGTGTGTGTGTGTTAACTGCAGATGAAAGGTAAGTATATAGCTGTTGGCATGGAGGCAGCAAACGACTGTAGCTGATCAAAGAGGGAACTATCGTCTGGAGAAAGTATATAACTAGACTACTGCCTCACACGCACACAGATCCACACAGACGCACACACGCACGCACACACACACACATGCACGTAGCACAATAAGTGAACAACAGAAAAATGTAGAAAGAGCATTATTTTGGGGGGTAAGGAAGACTTATCAATGAGGCATTACCAAATCCCTGTAAACTTAATAATGATCAGTGAATGAAAGGCCCGGCTGGCTGGCTGGACACTCACCTTCATAAGACACTTTGAAGCCCAGAGAGCCGCTGGTGTCGTCCGTTTTGAAGTTGAGCCACATCTGATGGCTGGTGCTGACCACAAGGTCAGGGGTGGTGGAACCTGAAAGGCTGGAGGACAGAGGAGAGACATCAGTCGGTGTGTGTGTGTGTGTGTGTGTGTGTGGTAAAGAATGTAAATGTGAAAAGTTTTCTGGTCTATTTTAGTCTCATGTCAACCAGGAGACATTCATATAATGGCCATATGGGCTGAGGTCAATTTCTAATTGGACATATTTAAGCTATTTACAGTGAGAGACTGTGTGTGTGTGTGTGTGTGTGTGTGTGTACGTGAGTAGGGTGACAAGCGTGAAAGCACACCTAAAGACACTCAGGCAAACCTCAATGATCCAACAGCCCCACCCTCCCACTCCCTCCCCTACCAACCCCCCCCCCCACACACACACACACACACACACACACACACACACACACACACACAGCACACAGGAAAAAAAAAATAGATCCATAAAACTTTATTAAGGCCATAAATTTCAGCACAATTAATAACAACATCCAGTGAAAGGTTGTGGAGCATCTGGAAGAGCAAACTGCATTAGGACGCATCAATATGCAGCGTGACGCGCTGTGCCAAACGCCCCTGATCTTGTTTTAACTTTGAGGGGAGCCGTGATTGACAATGTGGCGTTGGATTCATCTTCATGCCTCACTGCTCCCGGAGCCGATGGAATGAGAAGGACTAGGAAGGGGGGGGGGCGATGGGTGGGGGTGAGGTACGGAGAGGATGGAAGGAGGAAGGGAGGGAGGGAGGGAGGAGAGGTATAGCGAGGTTGGGGGGAACGTGGAACGTCAGATGGAAGAGCATGGCTAGCTGTGTCCACATTAACTAATGGAGACAATCTGAGGCAAAGGCAGCTGAAAGACTTCAATCCGATAGAGACGTAAAAGGTGGTGAGAATAGTGGAGATGAAGAGATGATGAAGAGGGAGGGATAAGAGTGGAGATAGAGGTGAGCAGATGAGAGAGAGGGAGGAGAAAAGAGATGGATGGATGACACGAGACAGAGATGAGTGCAGGGAAAAACTCACACGTGAAAGACGGTCTTCTGGTCTCCAACCATCGCGCCATCTCCCACCGTCAACGTATCGTAACCACGCTCCAGGTCAAAATCCTCAAAGGTCAGTTTGATCACCTAGGCAACAGGAACAACAATGTCTGAACATTAGGACAAACAAACAGAAGTGATAAGTTAGGAGGTTAGCTGTCAAAGGTGAAGGGTTAGGAGGTCACCTGTCAAAGGTGAAGGGTTAGGAGGTCAGCTGTCAAAGGGGAAGGGTTAGGAGGTCAGCTGTCAAAGGTGAAGGGTTAGGAGGTCAGCTGTCAAAAGTGAATGGTTCTACCATGGTCCGTGTCTCCTGTCAGTCCCTCTATCTGTGCCTCCACACAGAGCACCAGGAAGAGTTGAGGACATCTCCTAACCCCTCTATCTGTTAGATGACCATTAACCTCTTTGCCGTTCAGCTGATAGGTGGAATCTCTCCTCCAGGACGTGAGTGCCTTAACCAGTCACTACAGACCAGTGATGTGATGTCTAATGCTAGAGAGGATCAATGGCTACGGTGGTCAGGGAGGTAACAGAACTGTCCCCGGAATAGGCTGGGAGAAGCCGCCACTGGGGGCAGCGTGGATGGACATAAACCACCAGTGCATGCTCCGAGAATTCAAGGATCCATCCTTGAGAAAGACGGTCATTTTGTTCTACCTCTATCCTGAAACGTAGCCTTAACTATGCTGTAATTAATGTCGTAATGTAACCGACAGTGCTCAACGTTCGGGGAGAAGGGACAGGTAACCTTGTTGTAGAGTTTGTCCAGACCAACTGACCAACTGTAACAAAGGGCATCTTATGACAAACAGCCTCAATTCAACAATCTTCCAATCAGCAGCCTGTTCCAGTCAAAGTGCAGCAGTATTGACCAGACCCACATGGAGCTTTGATCAACAGAGAATAGCTAAATAATAACACATAATTTTGTCTTCGGGACAAATCCCTATGCACACGCATACACACAGGCACGCACGCACGCACACGCACACACGCACTTCTGCAAGCTTCTTAATGTTTTCTGTGCTGGCAGAGCAGACGCCTAATGAAAAAGCTTATAAAAATGCAAATTGCATTATGTCCAATGGAAAACAAGGTAGCTAATGTAAATTGCCAGGGAAGGGGAGAGTGAGAGATAGACAAATAGAGATAGACAGATAGAGAGATAGACAGATAGAGATAGACAGATAGAGAGAGACTGATAGAGATAGACAAATAGAGATAGACAGATAGATAGAGACAGATAGACAGAGACAGATAGAGATAGACAGCGATAGACAGATAGAGAGAGACTGATAGAGATAGATAGAGATAGACAGAGATAGACAGATAGAGAGAGAAAGATAGAGAGATAGACAGATAGAGATAGACAGATAGAGACAGATACAGAGAGACTGAGATAGACAGAGAAACAACAGCACCCAGAATGTAGATGTTTGATTATTGTTATTTATTTATGTTTTTGTTCTCTGTAAAACTGTCAATATTATATGGTATACTGTATGCATTTATTTTAATTGAGCTTTTATTGTTTCATTGTATTTATTTATGTACATTATTACTATTGCCACCAAAACATGTTTGCTTTGGCAACAGTGGCAACCATCCATTCAAGCCAATAAAGCAGCTATTGAATTGATAGACAGATAGAGAGAGACTGATAGAGATAGACAGATAAGGAGAGGAAGAGATAATGCTGTTTTGGAACAGACATGCAGGCCTGTCAATGTTTGGTCCATGTTGTTGCTTATCATGTCAAAGGACTATTCGTTGGCCAAAACAGGCTCCACAAAATTGTGCATTACTACAAAGATAAGTAAGTGTTAATGAGAGTTGTGGAAGTCACAGAGCACTTCTACAGTTGCTGCAGTGCATATGCCCACTAATAGAATGAAATGGACCATATTTACATCAGCTATATGCATGATAAAACATGAAATCACTTTGACTAATACCTGTTCAACAAAGCTCTGAAGAAATCGGGGACGCGGATACGTACAGTGACATCAGGTAGATATGAGTAAGACAGCAGTTTGCTGGATGATGTGGAGGTGACCTGTTGGAAAGTTTTCCAGGGGACACAGAGGAAAGCCTGACCCAGGCACTCTGCTAAACAACATCACTTATCTTTGTGAAAGCAGCAGACTGCATTCGGACTGAGGAAGCTGTTCGACCGGCACTGCATCAAAGTCTGCATTTCAGACAGCCTCCTAAACTGTTCCCTACATAGGGCACTGCTGTGGGTAGTGGACTACGTAGGGATTAGGGCTCAAGTCTCAACTAGTGCGCTATGGAGGGAATAACTGAATGCAGGAGGTGTGTGTGTGTGTGTGTGTGTGTGTGTGTGTGTGTGTGTGTACCAGACAGTAGTACTTTAGGTTGTCTCTCGCTCTGCGTTCTGACTATATGAAGATGGAACACTGCTGTTCGTCCTCTTAAGAGATGTTCTAACAGGGTTCTATTTCTGCCTCGCTCTGTCATCCGCTGACACAAAAACACACATGTACAGACAGATACAGTATATATGCCCCCATACACACCGTTCCAAACCCTGGGACCTGGTCCAGTGTAACCAAGGGTGTTTGTAGGTCTTAGTGAGAGTGCGTGCGTAGCCAGTGTACATGCTTTTGTCTCTCTGTCCGTGTGTGTGTTTATGTGTTTGTAGGTTGTGTGTGCACGTCAGAGTAGGCGCATACTATGCACCTGTCACTTCCGTCTGCTCTCTTGTCTCTCGGCTCACTCTCTCCCTCTCGTCATCCATCGTCATCATGAGTTATCTGTATAACCATTTCAGCCACCATTATAATAAGAGACTTCTGTAGAACTAACTCATCCACTGTGATAATAAGAGACTTCTGTAGAACTAACTCATCCACCGTGATAATAAGAGACTTCTGTAGAACTAATTCATCCACCGTGATAATGAGAGACTTCTGTAGAACTAACTCATCCACCATGATAATGGGAGACTTCTGTAGAACTAACTCATCCACTGTGATAATGAGAGACTTCTGTAGAACTAACTCATCCACCATGATAATGAGACACTTCTGTAGAACTAACTCATCCACGGTGAAATGAGAGACTTCTGTAGAACTAACTCATCCACCATGATAATGAGAGACTTCTGTAGAACTAACTCATCCACGGTGATAATGAGAGACTTCTGTAGAACTAACTCATCCACGGCGATAATGAGAGACTTCTGTAGAACTATCTCATCCACCACTATAAAATGAGACTTCAGTAGAACCATCTCATCCACCTTGATAATACGAGACTTCTGTGGAACCATCTCAGCCACCATTATAATAAGATACTTCTGTGGAACCATCTCATCCACCATTATAACAAGTGACTTCTGTAGAACCATCTCATCCACCATCCTAAAAAGACAGACCTATAAGACCATTTGTTTGAGCACAAAAAGTCACATTTGACAAGCGAGCGTAGCGCTGTGGCCTTGACCAAGACAAAGTCATCGCTCCTGACAGACTGGTTATGTCACTCTCCTGACATCCTCTCTGTGTTCTGTCCATTTCTCTCCTGTCCACAGAGTTGCCTCCCCCACAGTTGACACTTTCTCTGTCCCCCACTATCTCGCTCTCACTCTTTTCCCTACTTCTCTCTTTCTTTTTCTTCACTGGAATATTATCAGGTTGATTCCTTTTCCTTCTCTTGTTAGTCCTTCCAGACCTGTCTGAAGGCCAGCGCATCAGTAGTCCACATGGACAACTCTCCAGTCACTGTTCCAATTCCTTATCTGCTCCTAAGAGTAAATATAGATCTAATCTGACTGAGTGGAATGGGGCAGGAATATTCACTTTAAAAGATGCCTATGATTTTAAATAACCATATGATTTGTATGTTTTCAGCAGCACAATTAGCATTTAGGTTAACATTAGAGGAATAAAAAAGTGGTGCATAAACATCGTAATTATTTGCACAGTATGACGTATTCAAAGTTAGTATGTATCATGTCACATTAAGTCAGACTGACAGACTGTTACAAATAGTACCAATGCATAGTAAGATTTTAGTATTTAGCATAGCATATCATCAGGAACAAAACATTTTCATTATCAGCATTCAGCATGTTTCATTTATTTATTCATGGACGGCACGTTTCATCACAACACTGTTTTGAACGTTCGTTTCGGACCTGATATCCAACTGAGCTTTCTACAGAATGCCCCCTCAAGTCCATGTAGGGTAATTTAGACGAAACGGCAATTAGCCCGTTTAAAGTCATTAGCCCCATTGATGACTACAGCGTCTTCTGAATGATGGTGACCATGACAATAACGCGACAGACTACGTGGAAGCCATGAATGTTTAACAGGTTGATGAAATACTCCATATCAGTATAAACATGTGAATCAATTAATACCATTGACTTGATAGAGCCCGTGTAATGGGGGCAGCTGGTGAAGGTGTGTATAGCATGTATGTACATATTAGCGTGAGCGAGCGTACCTTGGCGGTGTCTGCGGCCGTGATAACCCAGGTGCAGTTGGCGTTGTTGTCGTACTGGACGGGGTAGTTGGGGGAGGTGATGACGCCGTTCGGACCTCTCAGCTGACCTCCACATACCGGAGCTGAAACAGAGCCGCACCGGAGGACATCTTAACCAATGATCTGCGTGCTGACAGTCTGCAGACTGGACAAGGCCTCGTTGCCACAGGAAAAATAAGACAAGTTGACGCGAGGGCATTTGCGCACCTCATCTCAGAACTTTGACCAACAGAGCATTTAATGAGGTTGAAAGAAAGGCAAAGGGGGGAGCGTTATGCCCACCACATCTCCACTAAAACAGAGTAACAGCCCATAGACAGAGGCTAAGACGGATCAGACACTGCCCACACTGACCCCCAGGGGGAGGCAGGCTTTGTGCCTAACCCCATAACGGTATACAGCCAAGCCTAGATGGACCAGCTAAACCCTGGCTTAATTGAAACCCCAATAGGACTCAAGAGGCTGGAAAGAGACAGTATAATACAGTATGTCAGATATATATTGAATCCTTCAGAGAAGGCTTGGATCAAGGCGCATGTTGTGCCGGGATCAGAATGCAGCTCAGCCATTCAGACATCATTCCTAGATAATGCAGAGACAAAAGAAAAGTCCCTCCAACATCAATCATCGAGTCAATGTCTTTTTAATTTCTGTTCGCTGTAAATGATCAAAGTAAGTTGAATCAACAAGGTTTTGAGAAATTACATGCTAAAACATTTAAACCCAGCTACAGATTCTGTTTTTACCCTGTTTTCAACCCCAACACTTGGCTTAGAACATTTCAAGGTAAGGCAGATTTCGAATTGAATTAAGGTGCGTCACAACTCAATAAAACATCAACCTTATTGGATGTTGCTCTGATATCTTTGCCCAACAGAACAATCTCAATGCTTCATCTAAGACACAAATGCCAAATAGTGCCCTACATTTGAGCCCAAAGAAGTGTACAGCAAAGGGCCTAAGTCCCAGAGCTGGTTGCATCAGCAATACGGAGAAGGCAAAAGGCCCTTTACTGAAGTGCCATTTAAACACCAAAACTAATGAAATGCCCTTTAAACCCTGCAGACACTTGACTTCCTTACCAGTAGATACAACAACGCAGAATGATTCCACACAGCTGTAAATGATCCAGATCACATTTCAGTTGGCCTTTTTAGTCACTGAATCAACAGCATCCCCTTACTGAGCCGTGCTATTGAGGTCCGGTGATGAAAAACACCAGAAACTGAAAGTTGCACAGGTTATAGAGACACTTATCTCTCTGGCTGAGTGATAATGGTGTGTTTAGCGAGAATATACATAATGTTCCCAATCGAGCAATAGTTTGGTGACTTTTTGAGGGCACTGTGACCTCTACTTCTGCCTTGGTGCCCTTGAGTTCTGAGCCTAGATTTGAACACATCAAATTAATGGCTATACGTAATGAAAGCTTTAAAAAATGCCTTGGATGTCAAGGGCTAAATTGAGTTAGTTAAGAGGTCTGGACCTAGACTATTCTCCTAATGAGCTATGTCTAGAGGAGAGATCCTTGGGGGAATATATACCCCCTAAAAAATTTGTACCCCTCTGCGCCCTAACACCCCCTTAACAAATGCCAAAACCAGACATATTATAAAAGGGGGTAGTATTAATTTCCTCTTTTAGGTAAAAGAAGAAAGTAATTAAATTCAGTGGTCCTTACCAAGAAGGTGACCCCAATGAAACCGAGTACCGTGTTAGAAGTCAGATAAACTATATTCACCATTTCTGGTTAATGACGAGGTATATAATTAGTTGGGTTCATTCCATCCCCTGCTAATATGCTGTTTGTGCTGCGCCTGGAGAGCTGCGAGGCTAATCACCCAGTAATCAGCGATAATAAGGGCTCTGTGAAATATTGGTTCCATATTAGCCATGTAAGGCTCTGGGCAAAATGACAGCCTCAATACAGATCTGGGAGTCGTTTGGTAAAAGCACTATGTGACCTCACCTTATACCGCAAATGCTTTCTCAGAAATAAAAAAATAAATAAATGCTTGAATTAAGCAAAAATATCTGCCAGTGCTTTGAGCATTCGAATATGTCGCTTGTAAAAGGACAGAAAAATATACACAGATAGACACAGTGACAGCCTAATGAGAGGGTTTTTTTTTTACATGTTTTTGACAAAGAACCTTTTCACTGTTAGAGGAAATGCAGTCCTGATTCTACTTCATCGGAGCTGTGCAGTGTTCTGTTGGTCATGTGACCTGACAGTGTTCTTTAGGTCATTTGACCTGACAACCTCAGACTCCTTAGGTTACCCTTCAGTCATCTGTTGTCATGGTAACTGGGTTTGATAGATGGAAAATGGTCCCACGTAGAACCCTATTCTCTACGGTTCAAAATAGTGCACTAGAAAGGGAATAGGGCACCATTCGAGATGACAATTCTGGGGTCCAAGGTGTTTAATAGACCCAGATTAGACCTAATCCTGGACTATACAGTATGTGAATGAAGATTAACTAATGAGGATTAACATTACAGTAATCTGTTTTTAGACACGCCAACATCTCCAGGATTACAAATAATCGTTATCCAACCAGAGTCCAGAGCAAGTTGATCCAAGGTTAATTAATGTAAATCACTTTTAATCAACGTGTTTAATTGTTTTCTAATGAAATCAGATTTAAGCCTACTCCTGGATCTATGCAGCCATGTTGTTTGATAATAACCTTTTTTGTCCTCCATTTTAGAATAAATCCCCCAGAAAGTGCAATTTTCTACCTCACAACAGTGTTATCACCCTCCATGAGGAAGTAGACAGCAATCCAAGTGGGCATCTATTGTTTGGATGAAAGAAAGTACAATCCGATTACCCACAAATCCCAAGGAGATGGGTATCCCCCATTCTTGAGTTGTATAATCTCATTGTGACTCAATTGGATCAGACTAGGACCAGGGAGCGGGGGGTGCCCTATTTTAAAAGTGGATTTCTAAAAGCACATTATGTGGAGTGGAATGGTGATGGCCGGTGGCTATGATTACGGGGATAAACCAGCCTGGTGATTTCATCAGACACCCGTGGCTGTGGGGGGGGGGGGGGGGGTCTGGGAAACTGATGAGTTGGGAAGTGCTGATACAGTCACAAAATGGCCAAAGTGCTCCCAGGTGGGTAATGTTGTATAGGAGATGGTGGAATGAAAGTTCAAGTCACAAAGACCGCTTTATGTGGAAATTACATCTAATGTTTTGTATACGACAGATATCCACTTTCTCCTGGTGCTTCCAATAAGGGCTCATCGATAAGTATTTAATAGGATTCTTTTTAAACTAAATTAGCAAGTTTTTTTTTTTTACTTGTTTAGATATCAATTGTGATTATTTACAGGCCAGCAGACACTTTGGTTTCGGTCTCTATCTCTCTGTCTCTCCCTTTCACACACACATACAACCGCCTGTAATGACACTTCAGTCTGAAAGCAAATAGAGGGTGTGACACAAACGGCTACCTTAGGACTTCCCACATAGCCTAGTTCCTCTCTAGGTATCGTCACAGTTTTGTCCTGACCACGGTGACTTGGCACATTTAACCTGTGTTTTTTAGGGGGTGTATTGAACTCGCTGTTGAGATCTGTAGTCTTGTTAAACTATCTCCACCTCAAGGCGTGCAGTGGAGCAGGCAAGTAAGTTATTCTCTTTACTTACAGATTCACATGTCAAAGGTGCTCAGTGTGAAACGACAAGCTAGTTAGAGGTGCACCTTCCTCGTGTGAAACCTGAACATGGCTGTTTCCCAGACGGAATTCTGGGTAAACAGGCTTGGTGGGGGACACTTCACGATAAGTCCAGTATCTAGGTCTAGGGTCTGGTATGAGTCCAGAGTGTCTGGTATGAGCGCAGAAGGTCTGGTATGTCCCAGAGTGTCTGGTATGCCCCAGAGTGTCTGGGAGTCCAGAGTGTCTGGTATGTCTCAGAGTGTCTGGTATGTCCCAGAGTGTCTGGTAGGAGTCCAGAGTGTCTGGTATGTCCCAGAGTGTCTGGTAGGAGTCCAGAGTGTCTGGTATGTCCCAGAGTGTCTGGTATGTCCCAGATGGACTGGTATGTCCCAGAGTGTCTGGTATGTCCCAGAGTGTCTGGTATGAGCCCAGAAGGTCTGGTATGTCCCAGAGTGTCTGGTATGTCCCAGAGTGTCTGGTATGTCCCAGAGTGTCTGGAATGAGTCCAAAGGGACTGGTATGTCCCAGAGTGTCTGGTATGTCCCAGAGTGTCTGGTAGGTCCCAGAGTGTCTGGAATGAGTCCAGAGGGACTGGTATGTCCCAGAGTGTCTGGTATGAGCCCAGAAGGTCTGGTATGTCCCAGAGTGTCTGGTATGTCCCAGAGTGTCTGGAATGAGTCCAGAGGGACTGGTATGTCCCAGAGTGTCTGGTATGTCCCAGAGTGTCTAGTAGGAGTCCAGAAGGTCTGGTATGTCCCAGAGTGTCTGGTATGTCCCAGAGTGTCTGGTAGGTCCCAGAGTGTCTGGTAGGTCCCAGAGTGTCTGGTAGGAGTCCAGAGGGCCCACTGCCAGACCTTAAAGGAGGTGGATGGTGGCTTTGTTACCTGGGCTAAGTAATGTAGTCTAGGTCACCTCTTTCTCAGTCCAGGACGGTGCTGTGTATTCTGTTTGTGGGTGGCAGCTGTATGACAGGATGATTTATAAACACTTAGGGTAACATTGTTAAGTTTAATTACTCACCTCATCTTTTTAGGAGGGTCCCTTCTGCGGTGCTTTGTAATTACAGGACATTTCACAGTAACGACCCCTCATTTTGTGCTCTTGAATAAATTATAATAAAAAAAAAATAACTCTAGAAATCCCAAGTTATTAGTTTTCACAAGAAATATAATTTTTTCAGTCATGATCCTTAATGTCCAGCCTATTTAAAACATGTGCGTTTGTTTGTTTTTTGATAGAACAAATATAACTAATGCAAGTAGTTTTAGGAGGTCACTTTATAATTTTCCTGATGTTTTATTTATTTAATTTTCTAGTTATATTTTTTTTATATAATTTTGATTATAATTTACAGTGATGTAATAAAAATGCTTTATACCCAACAACTTCATTAACAAAATCAAATAATATGTTTTTCCAATTGCATTTATTTAATAATTGTATTACAATGTTGAAATTACTCTTAATTGGCAGGAAGTGAAGTCTAACAAGGCCCTGGCCTCTCACGGAATATTGACACATTGTCAATGCATGCTGGGAGTTTTCAAGAGGCTAGAGTCAAAATTGGGAAATGCGTGTCTGTTCTGTGCATCTCTCGTCTGTGTGTGAGTGTATCCCGTCAGTGTCTGTGTGTGTGTGTGTGTGTGTGTGTGTGTGTGTGTGTGTGTGTGTGTGTGTGTGAGCGTAAAAGCCACAGTAAAAGCTCATGCTGTTAAGACTG
Organism: Esox masquinongy; assembly: GCA_016801175.1. Lineage (NCBI taxonomy): Eukaryota > Metazoa > Chordata > Actinopteri > Esociformes > Esocidae > Esox > Esox masquinongy. The sequence goes on along the minus strand of JACXGI010016040.1, from coordinate 5,234 downwards.
ATCGTCAAACAATTGCAGAAAGACAACCTGAACAATCCATCAGTGTTGTCCAGATTTCACTATTTACAGTGGTAATCAGCACAGCAGTCATGTTGTCATCACTGCATAATGACGCTAAAGATGGTTTTCACTGTTCACTGTAACCCGTCTCTTACTCTCTTACCTCCTGTTCACTGTTTCAAGATCGGCTTGATAATCCATTAATTATAGTACCAAGAGAAACTTCAACATTGACCGTGCTGTAACGTTGAAACATTGAGGCAGGACACAAGCGCAGGGAGAACGGAGGACATTTAATAAAGAAACAAAATCAAAAACAGAAAACTAGATAAACTGAATTGGGAACGACAGGAAAAAATAAAACACATGGATTCACTGGCACAGCGGTGATGAAGTGAAGGAGAGAGGGCGTTGGATTCACTGGCACGGCTGTGATGAAGTGAAGGAGAGAGGCGTTGGATTCATTGGCACGGCTGTGATGAGGTGAGGGAGTGAGGGCGTTGGATTCTTTGGCACGGCTGTGATGAGGTGAGGGAGGGAAGGCGTTGGATTCATTGGCATGGCTGTGATGAGGTGAGGGAGTGAGGGCATTGGATTCACTCACACTGCTGTGATGAAGAGAGGGAGAGAGGGAGTTGGATTCACTCACACTGCTGTGATGAAGAGAGGGGGAGAGGGAGTTGGATTCACTGGCATGGCCATGATGAAGTGAGAGAGAGAGGGCGTTGGATTCACTGGCACGGCTGGCTGCCGTGCCAGAATGTGAAACACACAGTACTGTACATTACAATACCTACACTACATTTAAACATAGACGTAGAATTCAGCTGCATGACACTCCTACATAACGGATGCAAATCCAAAATGTAAAACTTGCAATGTAGTTGAGTGTGGACAAATATGGGAGGGATGATGCCTGACAACACATCAAAGTAATATTTTTTTATCAATATCAACCACTGACTCTCTATTCTCAATCCCTGATCATGCTGCTGGCTGACAAGCAAACGGGAATCCCCCCCGGGGAGTGGGGAGGCATTGACGGCAGAGGTGGCCTGGTTTCTCTCGGGGAGCATGGCGATGGTAAATGCCGACTGAGATCAACAGATGAGTGCGAAGACACGTCAAACCACGTGATTCAACATAACCATAAAACACATTTTGAAACAGAACAAAAAAACATAATTAACGGCAAAACATCAGAGAACTCTTGGAGAGGTTAGTTGGGGCAGCCACACAGTCATCGGCTATGAACAGCTCTGCCAGCCGCCGGACATTTCGCACGTCGGCCTGTTTGGCTGGTTAGGCTTCTGAATGCTGAGCTGTACGGCCTGCAGGGAAACTCCATGAACTAGGCCAAGAGGTCCTGACCGCGAGGCGGCTTTTCAACAAAATGGAGGGGATCAGGGAAGATGTGCTTTGCGGGCAGCTCTCAGGCAGCGGGTCATCCACAGGACTGTCCAGTTAAGCCAAAGGACAAACACACACACACACACACACACACACACACACACACACAGCGCATGCGCGCGATTCCCCGTACCTCTGCAGATGGGGCGGTCATCGCTCCAACCAACGTAGCTGTCCGTAACTCGCAGGCAGCTGATGCTCTTGGAGCCCTGCAGCTCGTAGCCCTCGTCGCAGGAGAAGTGGACCGTGGCGCCGCGCCTGTGGAGGCGGTGGAGAGATAAACACAGGATGACGCCTTCCAAGACTGGTCATCGGATCTCGGATATTATCTAGAGCAACCACAGTGGTTGTGGCTGAGTGTGGATACAAAGCTGGTTCCAATAACCAACTCAGCAGTTTTAATTCAGGCCGCAAATATCTGAACAATGTATTCCTACATTGGGACACTTGTTGAATAAGGGCTCTCTTCATTCTCTGCTGGTAAACTTTAGTGGAAATTCCCTGTAAATGTGCTATATATTAACCAAAGAGCCAGTCAGATTAAATAGAGTTGCAGTTTCCTGTTTTATTGCTGGTTTCAACAGTATCTGTTTTCTGAATAGCTCTCTCCCTCACTATGTATCTCTCTACCTCTGTCTCTCTGTCTCCCCCTCCCCCCGCTCTTTATGTCTCTCTCTCTCTTTCTGGTGTACTAGGGAGGGACAAATAGATTGTCTGAAAAAGTTTAAATTGTCTTTGGCTTCCCTGCTGCGACTTCCCAGAGCAGAGCATCGTGGGAGATGGATTGTACCCATTTGTCTGCATTAGCTTCCGTTAGGGGGTTCTTGTAGGGACCAGTCACTGGTGCTGAGCTGCCCAGTGCCCAAACCACAACCTATTTCCTATTTAGTGCACATAGGCAAGATCAATTTGAGTGCACCACAAAGCAGACAGACTGCCGTCTGGGACAACGCAATTTAACCAGAGACCGTCAATATATCCGTTGTTCGATTTTATTAAAATAATATTCAATATCAAGTCAACCATAATACACTACCTATGTAATTTCACACACTGTGCGAATCTATAGGTTACACACTAAATCTTGTTTTCCCTTTTTAAAAAATCTTTTTATTTTTGTTTTGGATGGCCTGCTTTCCTGTAGTCTCTACAGACATGGTTTACTCTTCAGCCCCAAAGGCGTAAAGTGAATAAATTCTCAAGTGAATAGTCCTGTGTGCATGCTTTGAAAAAAAAACCCAGAGAAGAAAAGAGACTTTCTTTGGGACTGTTTTGTTTTGTTTTCTTACCTGAAGTCAGAACCTTTTCTTTTCCCTCGATCAGGGATCCCCGGGTCAGGGCACATGTTATGACCCTGGGCAACACCCATCTGAGACACTGAGGGAGGGATGAGAAAAGAGAGAGAGAGGTAGACAGCAGATAGAAAGACAGAGAAATAGAAAGAAAGCAAATATGGAGAAAAAGAGGCAAAAAATGCAGAAAGACAGAGAGAAGGATAGATGGAGAAAGAGAGAGCGTATTAAGTCACAGAGTCTAGCCAGTAAAAATCCAGTCTAACCAGTGAAATTCCTGGTGAATTAATGTCAGAAACATTTCAACAATGTTGATTTTTTTTTGACAGTGATGCTGAATGGAATGCAGTTTCACTTCCCTGACCCAGACAAGGCAGAAAGAGGTTACATATGATGGACATAAATATACATCATTCTCTCAGTGGGTTTTAGAGTTATAATGTCCAAGCAAATCTCAGGTCTTCACAACAGTTAACTTGTTGGTCCAAACACAAACACTTCTGGCTGACATGTCGAATTAAATTAGCAAAATGCGCTAAGACCCTCAAAATATTACAGTTCTTCTGCAACTGCTAACGTACATCTCCTGAATGTGTACTACATTACCTCAAACTGCTAACGTACATCTCCTGAATGTGTACTACATTATCTCAAACTGCTAACGTACATCTCCTGAATGTGTACTACATTACCTCAAACTGCTAATGTACATCTCCTGAATTTGTACTACATTACCTCAAACTGCTAACGTACATCTCCTGAATGTGTACTACATTACCTCAAAACTATAAACACACTTCACAACACTCACACTATTACTGACGAAGACCAACATTACACTCAAAGCATATTAATAGCCATATAAATGAAATGTTGGCCAGAAATGTCAGACAATAGCTTAAAATAAGATTTCACTAATGCCAACACATTGCACACTGGTGAGAGGATTTAAAAAACACCATTATAAAAAGGTAGTAATGAATCAATACCCATGATGTGTTCCAGAATCCCCCTTATTTTGCACTTTGTATACATTTATTGACTGTTTGTGTAAACATTATGTCTAGAGAGTGTACAATAAAAATTCTGTTTTTCACCTACTTTTTTCACCAAATTTTTCACCTACACTGACCGATTTGTTACTGAATGGGAGTGTTTTCTATATGACAACATGTTCACAATTACATGTTGTCAGAGATTTGTATGTAGTTTTGTGTGAATGGCTCAGAGATTTGACAGGTGAATAGTGCTTATGCATTGGGGTAGTAAATGGTGTTTCTACTGGATTCAGCTAAATGGTTGTGTATACAACGTTCACAGAAGCAGTTTTAGTGTGTTAGGTTTTGAAAAAGTTAATACATGCCAAAAAATCAAGTACTTACATGAAAGAATTCAGCTGGTCTTATGAAAAGTTATTTCAACATATTATGAATGATAATTATGAATGATTACACAACGGCCAAATAAATTACAAAATACAACAATCAACATACCCTAGCATGGTTAAACCCCTATGCAATGTCCAGTCTAACCCACTATGTGCTCTTTGATGATACTGTAATCACAGTATCCCAGTATTTCCGGTAAAGGCTGTATTTGTGACATGTAAGTTGAACCTATTGACAAAGCCATCCTGTAGACGGGATAAACAACATTCAGCGTGTTCGCACATTCCCTCAAGACACAAGCCAGAACTGATCTACAGGGAAGCTGCTTTCATCGATATGTTTAAAGCAAATTGGTTTGACTTTCATTTTGTAGCAAAAAGACAAAAGTTGAATGTTGCCTATGAGCTATGAAAGCCAATGTGTAATCTGTTGCCATTTGTTGCCATTCCCTCCTTTCTATGGCAATAAAATAAATTATTGGGAAGCTTTCCCCAATACCTGTAGACACCACTCATCATATTTATTTCAAAGGATCTTTAAATATTCATGTTCTGCAGCGGTAGCAAAACCTGATGATTTGAAGATGTTGTCTGGAAACGCTCCCAGCTAAACAATCCACAGTTATGTTGTCATGTTGGCATTACATTACTTGTTATATTCCAGAGCTAATTCTACTGAACGTGTCATGCCCCTTCACTAAATTATTGACAATGACATTAATTCAGCTATCATAATTATAAGAAATAATAATAATAAATTAATACATGATTATAAGTAATAATAATAATAAATTCATACAATATTCTGAACAAAGAGCAGCCTGAACAAAGAGCAAATTGTCTTCCATGTGGCCATATACTGTCCTAGTAAGTAATAAGGTATACTCCTCTTCACCCAACGGGATGCTGAAATAACAACACCCTAAGACAGGAAGGGGTAAAACGCAGCTGAAAAACAACACCCTAAGACAGGAAGGGGTAAAACGCAACTGAAAAACAACACTCTAAGACAGGAAGGGGTAAAACGCAACTGAAAAACAACACTCTAAGACAGGAAGGGGTAAAACGCAACTGAAAAACAACACTCTAAGACAGGAAGGGGTAAAACGCAGCTGAAAAACAACACCCTAAGACAGGAAGGGGTA
>JACXGI010016039.1:0-16545 GCA_016801175.1 Esox masquinongy | reverse complement strand
AGACTATCACAGAGCAGGTGCATTTATACAGAGACTTGATTACACACAGGTGGATTCTATTTATCATCATTAGTCATTTAGGTCAACATTGGATCATTCAGAGATCCTCACTGAACTTCTGGAGAGAGTTTGCTGCACTGAAAGTAAAGGGGCTGAATAATTTTGCACGCCCAATTTTTCAGTTTTTTATTTGTTAAAATTTTTTTAAATATCCAATAAATTTCGTTCCACTTCATAATTGTGTCGCAGTTGTTGTTGATTCTTCACAAAAAATTACAATTTTTTATCTTTATGTTTGAAGCCTGAAATGTGGCAAAAGGTCGAAAAGTTCAAGGGGGCCGAATACTTTCGCAAGGCACTGTATCGTGAAGGCATAAAACATCAGCAACTTGATCAGCTTTCATTGCTGTAGTTCCTGCCTAACAACCTCCCTAACAAGTCACTTAGATGTCTTCTTTTAGCTATAGTAAGCAAAATAATTGAACATATTACGATAGCTAAAAGAAGTTCAATTATTTTGAACATTCAGGGATGTTCATTCCATTGAAAGGAAGAAACACGGTTCCTTGAATTTATCATAACATTCCTTATAAAAGTAGAGCAATGAATACAATACTAGAATACACAAACAGGTTTAATGTTTAAATTTTATTTTACTAAAGTGTCAGGAAATGTTTCATACTTGGCACAGGATTTCGAACATGTTTCTTATACGGTGGCTCAGAAGTGTTCACCCACCTTGGACATTTCCACTTTTTTTGTGTTATCCTATAAAAATGGGTTAATGAGGAGTTTTTGTCAATAATCAACACAAAAAATGTCTACAATGTCAAACTGAAAATGAAAATCTACAAATTGGTCTAAATGAATTACAAATACAAAACAGAAAATAATTGATTGGATAAGTAACCACCCGCTTTAGTCAATATTTGGTAGAGGCACCTTTGGCAGCAATTACAGCCATGAGTCTGTTTGGATAAGTTTGCTTTGCCCATTTGGGTAGACCAGTTTTTGTTAATTCTTAACCATGCTTTGTCGAGTTGGTTGGGGACCTTTTGTGAACGGCAAATTTCAACTGTTTCCATATATTCTTTATATTGAGGTTGTTTCTTTGACTGGGAAATGAGATTTTATGTTTTACGACAATAAAATGTGGAAATGTCCAACGGAGTGAATTCTTTTGAGAGCCACTGTATGTTGTTAAATGTAAGAATATCAGCAAATACTTATAGATGGGTGACAAATAAAAGGAAAAACAAACCTAAAGCGTCTCAGTGAGGTGTTGGGTAACTAGAAGCTGCCAGAACAGGTTCAATTCAATGCCTTGGCATAGTTTCTACAAGTCCGGAACTCTACTAGAGTGATGGAACACCATTCTTCCAAAAGATCTTCCATCATTTGTTGATTTGATGATGGTGGTGGAGAGTGCTGTCTAACACGCTGGTCTAAAATGTCCCATAGGTGTTCAGTTGGGTTGAGATCTGGTGACTGCGAAAGCCAAAGTATATGATTCATATTTTTTTCATATTCATCAAACAATTCAGTGACCCCTTGTGCCCTGTGTATGGGGGCATTGTCATCCTGGAAGAGCACCCTCCCATCAGGATAGAAATGTTTCACCTTGGATAACTGTAATCACAAAGAATAACTTTTTTATGATTTGCAGTGACCGTTCCCTTTAAGGGGACAAATGGACCCAATGGTAGCATCTGCATTCATTATGTTCCTCCACTCATTTATTCATGTTTTTCCTTTAATTTGTCACCCATCTGTAGATTAACAGCAATCAAGAATTCATTCAGAGGTTAAAATGAATTAAATTAATTAATGCTGCTTAAATACACAGAACAAGCAACCAGAAATTGGTAATTCACACTCCCATGTTTGATTGTGTGTACATCTTAAGTATAAGCCCTACTATTCCAAAATGAACTGTGTAGATCTTTTTGAACAATTTATCTTCTTCAACAACATCATGATTGCATCCAAAATGTCACCGTATCCCATCTGCTGCACTAATTTTTTCAAGAACCCCATTGCGCTCTAGCCTAGATAAGTCTGCTTCATAAAAATCGGGAGCCATTTGGGACACAATTGATTAGGAACCAATGAACTAATGAGGAACCAATGAAAAACCATCTGAACCTCTTCAAATGTCATCGGAAGTTAATTAGGAGCATCTGCTAAATGACTACAATAACAGTGTAACTAAGCAAATATGTAGAATCTCAGATTTAAAAAAGTAATCAGTAAAATGTTCTTTTGAGTCCCAAAAATGTGTTTATAGATGTTCTACAGTTTTTCTACTGACTATCTACTAACCCTTACCCTAACCTTTATTCTAAGACTAAACTTAACCTTTATCCTAACCCTAACCCCAAACTTTATTCTAAACCTAATCCTAACCCTAACCATAGCAACCAGTTGCTTATTAACAGACGTTTTTTGATAGTATTACTATTTGTAGAACATCTGCAGATGGCAGTTGGGAATCTCAAAATAGTGTAACCAAGTAATGATCCACAAAATGTTACATCCTAAATGTTTTAGTACAATTGGAAGTTACATGCTTGATATTAGGAGAATGTTGAAAATGCTCTAAAACATTAAAACATAGTGCATACCTCTAGAATATAAATATTATTAGAAATAATATTGGATACATGTAAAAAAACAAAACATAGACATAATAGCATATACCCTGGTTCTGTTCACAATCATTTAGAGCCAGTTAAAAAATACACACATTAGACTAAATGTACCAGCAGGTTCTTTGTTATGATTCACACTGTACTCCTTTCACAAGATGCTCAACTTTCTCCTCATGGACCCTGTGCCATTACTGGTTTCTGCAGAAGATAAAAAAGTATAATAGAAAGAGAAGGAACAAGAGGAATTTTGTTTGCTTTTGAGAGGGATTCCAGGCCCCAGAACATGTTAGGTTGCAACAGAAATTATTAACACAAAATAACGCAATGTTTGTAAAACAACTTTAATCTCATGTGGCAAGATCATTCCCAGGATCTCATATTTGTTGCACATTTGTTTCTGTCACACCGGTTCTCTAAATGAGGGAATAAGTTCAGATACATATGGGGAAGTCAACCACAACTTTTAAGTGGCAAAGTTCCGACCTTGAGTGGGAGAATACACCTGAATTACTTTTGAAAGCTCAGAGAAGTAACGTTAGGTTTGACATCACTAGACATGGCAGCGTTTGTGGTAAACATTTTTAAAACATAAATTACATTCTTGATGAACAAATAAGTCACTACATTTGTTTATTTAGGTCATATTCATAAGCACAGGTGATTGTGATGTTAAAGGATACTTCGCGGTTTACTTTTGTGTAACTGGCCGTAAGGCTAGCTAGCCTTAATGTTAGCGTAGAACCCCCTATTGTCGGCATAACCAACAGCAGTTTTGAAATATATCTTGTACTGAGTAATAATTGCTGGACCGCGTAAGCGGAGAATGTCTCTTACTGAGTGAGTGACTGAGTGACTGAATGACTACCCCTTGTTAAATAGCGTAGTGGTTAGAGAAGCGGACTTGTGAACTATAGGTCCTGAGTTTGTATCTCCTCGCAGGCGAAGCGAAGTACGCATTGTGAATTATTCCGTGTTGACGAAAACTTCGCTGGCTGAAACTGTATACAGTTATATTGCGACTGTTTCTGGCATGGAATAGTTCATCTTCAGTCTCGCTAGTAATTGCTCAATTCTTATGATTATTCCTAGGAAGTTAGTAGATACTAGTAAGCCTATTACTGGCTAATAGGCTGTTAAAACGGCCAGTGGCAAAAGCAACACAGTTCATAGATGCTATTTGTGGTGGAGGTAAACTTAAGTTTACCACAATCCTCAATGGAGTCTAGCGACTGCTGAAATGTGTAATGCCGTGGCGTAGTGGTTAAAGACAATGCCTCTCATGTGGAAGACCTAAGTTTGAATCTATTGAGAGCAACAGCATTTATTAATTATTTCTGGTAGATTCCACAATGAAAGAAAAAAGTACGTTGTTTTGCCATGAAAGTAAAAAATACGTTCTTAAGCCATGAAATGAAATAGCTTTGGCAGACTCACTAGCAATTGATCAATTCTTATGACTATTCCAGTAAGTTAGTAGATACCGGTAAAGCTTATTACTGGTTAAGACGCTGTTAAAACAGCCAGTGGCAAATGCAATATATAGCTGCTATTTGTGGTGGAGGTAAACTTAGTAAGAAATGTTAATCAGTTTAACTGTATCAATGTCATTCATGAATGGCCAATTAACTATTAAAACGGCCAGTGGCAAAAAAGGATTTGTTCAGGATAGAGACAAGAGGCTATACTGACACCCAGCAAATGTACAGCTCTGTGGTGTAGTGGTTAACGACACAGCCTTTCATGTGGGTGACCTGGGTTTGAATCTCGAGGTGGCAACATGTTCAATTGCGGGCCGGCTGAACTAGGCTTGCCTGGTTTCTTGTTTGATCAAGATGTCAATGTTTAGAGATTAATAGTGAAATACAAATGTTAACTCACATGTAATTAATTAGCATTTCTGAAATGTCAGTGGAAATATAAATGTTTTCAGCTAGTTGGTTAGCGACATGGCTAAAAAATACGCCCCCTATTATCGGCCACCATCCCCTATTATCGACCACCTTACTATTTTGTTCAGTAACGTTTTATTTCCTTTTAATATGAGTTACAAATGACAGATCATAGTCTCCTCCCGTGTTTACTAGAAAGTTTTAGCTACCTTAAATGCCTTCTAGTGAAGAAAAATAGTCATTACATCTGATCACGTTAATATGACATGATGTCTGGTCTGCCGCACTACTCGATTTTCATGATTTGCAACTTGTCTAAAACAATTTCCATACATGAAATTTTTTAAATCTCAAAAAAAGTATTTAACTTCCATACATCTCTATAAAACATGGTGGTTGGCTAGCTGAAAGGGTATATTTAATAGCAAAACGTACTGTTGTTTTCCAGTGCATTTAAATTTTTAACTTGAGAGAATTTAGTTCTGCAACCGATAGAAATGTCCGATAATAAGGGGAGACCGACAATAGGGGGATGTTAGCTACTTAACTGTCAATACTGTTGCCTGTTTGTTGTCGTCATGTGAATGCTCTCAACTAAAACCTCTGAAATTAAACATAGAGTTAAGTATAGTTATAATAAGCTATTATTCAAAGTATGATGTTAAAAAAGTGAATAATTTATGTTTTTATGACATGCATGCTTTTATTATTATCAGCAATTCAAGTTGTTTATTTGTAAACTCCCAATCCTCCTAGCTATTTCACTCAATGGCCTTTGTGCCCTGGCATGCAGCCTTTGTGCCCTAAACATTTTTGTGACACCGAAGGCCAAATGGCCTTGCCCCTAAAATGACGAAATTCCAAGCCTGCTTATCGCGATAAACTACAGAATATAATGTGATCAATCGCGATTAATAGTTCTAATTATTTGACATCAGTAGTTATTACCTTAAATAGCAACCTAATGAGAATGTTCAGGGGGGCTGTTGTGCAAATTATTTTTACAACGATCATCCTGAAGCTGGGACCAAGATGGCAGCGCGTGTGCTACGCAAAGCCCAGTGTCTACCCAGATTTTTGAAAACAAGCAGCAATGAGCAGTAAAAAGTCAACAAACTCCATGATCTAGGGATCAGCCCCTCTCTCTGCAAATGGACTGTGGACTTCCTAACCAACAGATCCCAGTCTGTCAGGTTAGATATCTTCACCTCCTCCACCCTGATCCTGAACACTGGTGTTCCACAAGGCTGTGTGCTGAGCCCCCTTCTGTACTCCCTCTTCCCCCATAACTGCGTTCCTTTACACAGTTCCATCACCACTATCAAGTTCCTGCTTGTTGGGCCCTGTCTGGGCCCCCCCCAGTTAGGGCCACAGTGTCACTGGACACCCTTGTATCAGCCCCAAGGTTTTACACTGCTATTGTGCAGTGTTGTTGCTTGCTCCTTGGGGTTTCAGGCTGGGTGTTTTGTAAAAGCACGTTGTGACAACTGTAGATGTAAAAAGGGCTTTATAAATTCAAATTCATTTTGAATTTGAATAGACGGATGACACCACGGTGTTAGAGTCAATGACGAGTAGTAGACAATGACGAGTCAGCCTACAGGGAGGAGGTCAAGTGCCTGGTGGCATGGTGCACTGACAACAACCTGGTCCTCAATGGAATGAAAACCATGGAGCTCATTGCGGATTACAGGAAGTCTAAAGGCTGCAGTCACGCACCAGTTCTCATCAATGGCACTGAGGTGGAGCATGTGTCCAGCTTCAAATTCCTGGGTGTCCACATCTCCGAGTACCTCTCCTGGACCCTCAACACCTAAACCCTGGTCAAAAAGGCGCAGCAGCCGATCAGAAGACCCTACAATGGGCGGTGAAAACCGCCCAGCACATCACTGGTGCCCAGCTCCTGGCCACTGTAGCTAGACGTCCAGCGCAAGCGGTTTCTGCGCAGGGCGCACGGCATCATGAGGGACACTTCACATCCATGCCACAAACTGTTTGCCCTCATACCATCAGGCAGGCGGTACAGGTCCCTTGTTTCCCACACCAGCAGGCTGAGGAACAGTTTCTTTCCATCTACTGTAACCCTGCTGAACTTATCCCCTGCTGTGACCCATCACTAACCATACCCACCCGCCCACTGTTTAGTTCTGCCTCTCAGGGACCTTGATGCACTACTCCCTTTGTACTACTGGACTCTGACACTGCTTTGCAAAGTCTGATAAGGAAGTTTTGAGTTGTTACAGGTACATGTCCACCTCGGGAACATTGCTGCTATCCCTGCATTTCAGTTGCACATGCCACCTTGCACCTTCAATTTGCCTGCACTGCACCTTTAGAATTGTCATTGTACTTGCATTTTTCAGTTCCTACATACAATTGTCTACCTCGGGAACCTCATTGATACTATCTCTGCATTTCAGTTGCACATGCTACCATACACCTCCAATTTGCCTCGACTGCACAGTTAGAATTGCCATTTGTACTTACATTTGCCTCATCGCACAACTATTCATTTCCCACTTTTTATATACATTATACCTAATACTTGTAAATGTTCTGCCCTCCTCTATTTGCCTTTATTGCACATTTAGAATTGCCATTTGTACCTCATTTGCCTTCATTGCACATCTATACATTCCACTTGTTACATACACTATACTTAATAATTATAAATGTCTATTTGCAGTTCTGGTTAGATGCTAACTGCATTGTACTGTACTATTACATGTATTAACATACATGTTAATTATGCAAGTTATTAATCATAGCTGATAAAAAATGTTTAAGTTGGGATAGCCTAAATATGTTAAACAAAGTGGTTTAGTCTCTCTAGATTGAACAGTTCAAAAGATGCTGTTGTATAGTTAATTCTTGCTAATTATGCAAATATATGTATATTTATATTGTAATCGCCGATACACAAGTGAAAGAGGTACTGTTAGTATCCATTAAAGTAAATTAAGAATTCCCATTGAAATCCCATAGGGTTAATGGTATAACAGAACTTATACCATTTTAAAAGTATAACAGAAGTTAAATATTTTAAAATGTTTAAAAGATATTAAAAAGTTGAATGCAAGCAACCTGGTCCTGAATACACTGAATGTCTAAATGGTGTCTCTAGCTTAAATGCTGTGTAAGGCGTAGTGTGCTAAAGAATAGTAATATTTAAAAGAAAACATTTAATGATTGAAACAAGGGACTCTTGCGTTGCAAGCCTCAGTAATCAGAGTAAGATGATGGAAAAAGGCGAGCAAGAGATAGTTGTTTATTGTGTTGATTAATACCAGACTGTGTTTCTTATTCAAATGTATTAGAAACACATGTTGTTGCGCCACTACTTTGGCTTAAGAAGGTTTTTAGTAAAAGACTGCTGAATACATTGAGTTGCCAGATGTCTCAAAGAGAACACTGGAAGCGTAAGATATGGAAAGATTTTGATCATTTATTTGAGACATTTGACCAAGTATTTGGTTCAAAATGTCCCAAAGTAATTTTGTGTGATAAATTATCCAATCCTAGCCAATGAAAAACATTCCAACATATAAGCTAAAGTTTAATAATAATATCAAAATAATCATAATTGTAATTATTTGTGCTTTTCATTGAAATCTCAAAGCACTTTTGCAAAGCATTTTATTGCAAAGCACTTCAAGTGAAGGAAAAAAATGATGTGCAAAAAATAAAACAGTTAAGGGATTATTATAGTAGGCAGGGCTGATCATTCTTGATGCCAACTCAGTAGAGGCAGGTTGCAGATTAAATGGTGGGAATTTATCTTCCAGGGGTGTATCAAACATCAGGGCATCCTATCTCTTGGTATGTCTGAAGCAGCAATTCTAACTACTAGGCTTAATCTCTCAATTGAGACTCAGTGGGTAGAACTTCCTCACTACCAATAGCACCTGGATGAAGCCACAGCAGACTTGAATGCGTCAGAAAAGACTAAACATTCATCCAGAATAATCTGCCTAGAAGTTAACAACTGGAGAATAATGCGCAAAATGTATCATCAACAAGCCTGTTACCTCCAAATAGCATCTCCTTACTTCAATTCAAAACATAGGTTTCTTGCTAGCTGAGCTTCAGTGACAGTGAAGCATTTTGGCAAAAGAAACTGACTTGCTAGTTATAGCCATACCAACAGCAAAATAATGTGCAATGAAGAATAACCTTTTACTTAGTCCCCAGTTTCAATCTTCTTAATTTGTTCCAGACCGTGTCAGCAGAGCCGGCCAAGAAGGCTCCGCTGAATATCTCTGACTGAGTGACTGAATACCCATTGTTGAATAACGTAGTGGTTAGAGACACTAACACAAAGTACACCACAACAACAAAAAGAATACATATCAAAACGAAATCATCTGTTTAGATAGCTGAGTAGCAAGGCTTCATCATAACAATACTTATACAGCTCCCGAAAAAATTAAGAGACCACTGCCCCCTTTATTTCCTTTCCAAAAAAGTCGAAAAGTTTTGGGTGAGGAAAAGAAGGGTTAAAATTAAGAGACCAATGCAAATTGAATGCTTCTGTTCCTCACTCAAAACTTTCCTTTTCAACTTTTTTGGAAAGGAAAGAAAAAGGTGCAGTGGTCTCTTAATTTTTTCCGGAGCTGTATGTAATTGCGGCAATCTTTTTATACACTATGCAATAGGTCTTCAACCCTCTCCTGGGGACCCCCAGCCATTCCATCTATTAGATGTATCCCAGAGCTAGCACACCTGAATTAACTTATTAACTAATTAACAAGCCCTTACCTGTTGAATCAGGTGAGCTATTTCAGGGTAAAAACTAAACTGTGGTATGGCTGGGGGGTCCCCAGGAGAGGGTTGTAGACCTATGCACTATGCTGTTACAGTGGGTATTAGAAAGACACTACCCACTTTCAAAATGTCCACCTTTTGTTCCCGTACAGCTTGAAATGAAACAAAAAAATTCATACTTTTTTTCCGACTTTATTTGCAGACAGTAACCCACAATATCACACAGTAACCCACAGTATTTTACTGTCTTCATTTTAAAATGTTTTTTTTAGTTGAGTAGATTTTTTAAGGTAGAATTTCTCTGTTAGTTTGTGATTGCAACTAGTTGGCTATTGACAGTTGTCTTGACCACCTCCTTTGTATTCTGGCATAAAAGGCTGTGTTGACCATTTTCTTGTTGAGAACGCTGTGACATCCAAAAAGTTACATCTTGAATATTCCTGCTAATAAAGATGTTTTCCATTGATTTTTTGGTTATGATTTTGTTCACAGATCAAAGTGGATAATATCTACTAATGCTTTCAAGCAGCACTGTATATCTCATATAGGGAGTAGCTTAGACCTAGTAGTTTACATCAAGTGGTGTTTTCCAAGTAGTCAAGTCCAAGTAGCCAGTTCCTACAGTAGTAGTCTACCCCTTGTAGAATACTCCTAGATTTCTAGTCCTAGTTGCCTAGTCTTAGTAGCCTATTCATAGATCTGTTTGCGCTGTCTGACAATCTCCAAGTAAAATAGAAGATCACAAGCCTGACATACTGTAGTGCTGTCATCAAAATAAGATTCTGACAATGTTGTGGCATGTCTAATTTAATGACAACTTATTAAGAAAAACAACTAACAACATAATATTTTATAATAACTGACTTCTTATCAACCTGTAACTTTGCATCACACAGTGTTGGATTTACTCTTTTTCACATTATGGGATGTGTTCCAAAGTTTATTGTCCAAATGGAAGCCTCAGAAATGAGCTTTTCAGTGTTTTATTATATCCATTCCTCAGGGGCGGAATCTAAATTTAGGTGCAAATCATGTTTTCCCAGCTCAGAATTAACACATTTAAAATACAGATACTTTCAAACACCCAATGTGTTTTTTCTATGTGAATATTGATACTGTACATTTTTAAGTGGGTAAAAACCCTTTGGGGGTGCATGTAAAAGGCATAACCAAAACTCAACTACCAAACTGAATTGCCCACAATCCCATAGCAAGAACAATGTGACAATAAAGGAAGTTCAAGGACATTAAAACAAAAATGTGGGTTTAATCAAATTAGCAGACACATAATTTAATGTTTAACTCTCCAGAATTATATAATATATTACTTACTAAATAGAAAGCTTTTCCTGCACTACTTCCAGTTCCTGATAAAGCAGCATTACAACAAACCATGAAGTTTCAGGATGATGGGTTTTAATACCCTTTTAATTTGGTGGCTGCTCAGTTGCCACTAATTTTGGTATTTTCAAGCACTTTGTAATTAACAGTATGGGTGCCAGTCTGTTTTAGCACTCTCACTGAATCCTTCTTACTGCAAACTTTTGAAGGAACAATGACTGGCAAAGAGTTGACATGATAGCACAAACAGACTTGACAACAGGCTGGGTCCCAGAGGAATGGATAAAGAAACATAATGGTTACTTATCCCCTCTGCTTTATTTTACTAAGTTTAATATTATGACCTACTATTGTGGTGTTGCGATGGAGAGAGATCTGTGAGACCTAAGTGACCCCCTGTTACTGCAAAATAGAATCTCAGTCATCATGGTTTTTCAATTTACATAACTAACCCCAGATATTAGCTGCTTTCATGTTCTGAGTGAAACAAGACATTAGGTTTACAAGCCCCTGCTGACTGCAATTGCAGAAGTTTTGGTTCTTACTTGTGGGAATGTCGTAGGCACTTCTCCTTCTTTGGGGAGGGACTGCTGACTAAAAGTAAAATAAACAAGAACATAGTATGTAATTGTGAGATGGACCTTGCACCCACAACAAGAACAAAGCAGTCTGTGTTAATTTATAGTAATTGGAAGCAAAAAAGGAGCTTGTTTCATCTACTTGTGATGAAGCCATGTGGATAAAATTGTCAAAACAAACAATGTACCATCATTTTCTTTTTAAGATAGTGTTTCACAATCTACAAATGAAGGATCCTTTTAGTATCCAAATCAGCATTAAAGGGATAGTTCGTCCAAAAATCATATTTCAGTGACAGTCCCCTTTCTCCCAGTTGGTCCTTCAGGCACATGGTCATTTTTTTAAAACAATCCATTATTCAGCTCTGTCTCAGTCAATAATTAGCGTTATTAGTATCGTACAAGTTCATGAATGGAAACCATACGTATCCCTATCGCAAAGCTGCATTGCAATCGGAAAACTACTCTAAAACACAACAAACTAGGACAATTGGTGTTGTTTACCTCAAAGAACATGGCAGTGTTGTATTCCTCGAAATAAAGTTTAAATTTTCGCGATGTAATTCTCATTTCAAATAAACGGGTACTTCCTGTGTTAACCAGTCAGTTTTGTTCACAATGGTAAGTGTATACACAGAAAACAAAAGTTAGTATTCGCTAGCTAGAAAGCAAGTTACCTATTTTGTCTTTGATATTCACTTCGGACAGTCACCTGGGCGATGGTGAACACGTTAATCCCCAACCCTTGCCCAGAATATCTGGAGGCAATGTGTACTTTGTGTATTATAAAATAGCAATCAGAAGTATTACTTACAATCTGTTTAGTCTCCACGGGTTGAACTGGTTAACTTGATGGAATTGCATTTGCCTTTTGTCCTCTTCTAAGTGAACGTGGGTCATGATCCTCTGTATTAAAATGTTTCTTGCAAAAATTGTATGTCTCATTGGCGAAGTTGCTCCATTGATTCTCCCAAAATACGACTTAGGAGAGGCACCGGTATTGTCCCAATTACAGAGCGGGTAGAATTGAATTAAATCGAGATCCACGAGTAGGCAAATGAGCAAGCAGAAGTTGACATCAATACAAACAAAGGAAATCCAAAAGTTCAAAGTTTATTTATCAAATGCACCGAATAACACAGCATCATCCTGCACAATGAAATTCGTGTGACATGGCACACGACATCTACGTAGTAAAAATTAAGAAATATATAAAGCAAAAATATAGCAAAAAAATATAGCAACAATATGCTTAAGTTTAAACTAGCAGCAATTTTAAAAAGCTAGGCGAAGCAATCTATCTTCACATAGCTTGTTGAGTTTAAAGTTCACGCTCACCTCGATGACATCACTGCCGAAGAATAGAAGCTGTGTGTGGTGGCTAAAGGAATTAGTTTGCTAGTGCCAGTTTGAATTCAGCCAATTTTGCCGGCTGTTTCGTCAGTTTACAGCTTAAAAAATCTATGCTACCGTGACAGATTACTGAATCTAATTTGAATCCTAGTTTGTTGTGTTTTGGAGTCGTTTTCCGCTTGCAATGCAGCTTTGCGATAGCAGTACGAAACGTTTCGATTCATGAATTTAAACGATGCTAATAATGCCAATTACAAACTGGAAAAGAGCTGAATAATGGATTGTGTGGTAAAATTACTCTAAGGGCCATCTGGAACATCTCTAGGTAAGTGAAATTTCAGAAAAACATGAATTTTGGGACGAACTATCCTTTTAAGTATTCAGATTGGGCTGTAATTTCATCGATAGGGCCAAGATTCCGCCAAATACCTTTCTCCTGGTCTTATCGACAGACATCCCAGCAGCATTCAGAGCAGCAATCCTTTTCTCAATGTCTGTCACCTTCAGGGGAGAAGGAAAGCAACTCAATGGGCCTGTGTATTTTAGACCCAGGTTAAGCCAGCTTTTGGAATCATGCTATGTCACTTAAGAAAAGTGAGTCCATTAAAAGATCACATTTCAAAAACTTTATGAACTATATGCCTCCTTGGTAAACAGTCTGGCTTGTGACATTACAGTTTTTCTATCATCCTTAACCATACTAAGGGGTGGTTTCCTGGACACAGCTCAAGCCACGTTTTGGACTAATAAACATGCTTAAACCTCATCCTACCAACTGGGGTACCCGCAGATGCCTGAGGTGTACTTTTTGTCATATCTCACAGATGTTTTATTCAATCATTCCAATTTTTCATGACTTTCCCAATCAATTTGTTCCTAATGACTTCATATCATTGTTTTCAGTTTCTGTTTTCAGTTTTAGTGCTTTTTAAAAATGCCAATGTATTGGTGTCAAAAACACCCAATTCCGCCTATGCAGTTTTAATTAATCAAACTATTTATTGAGTTCATGTTTCCCATAGGTCATAATTTAAAGTATCACAAACTATCGGGGGCGTGAGGTGGGGCACTCTGTCAGTCATTTTGAAGGTAACAGACACAGATGCAGCAGACACAGATTTCGTACCATCAGGCAGGTGGTATACGTCTCTGCGTTTTCAGTTGTTACATGTACATGTCTACCTCAGGAACCTCATTGCTGCATTTCAGTTGCACATGCTACCCTGCACCTTCAATTTGCCTTCATTGCACATTTAGAATTGCCAATTGTACTTGCATTTGCTTTCAATGCACATTTATACCTCCCACTTATATTATACATTGGTCTTTAACTTTTTCACTCGTACATTTTTTGCACTCTTCTATTTATACTTTTGGTTAGATGCTAACTGCATTTCGTTGTACTGTACTTTTTCAATGACAATAAAGTTGAATCTACTCTAATTCCAATTACATTGCGTGCACAATTATTAGGCAAATCGTATTCCTCAAGATTTATTTTATTCAAACCTGAATGTTTAACAAAAGAAAAGTGACTTCTGATCTTTCTCAGGGGAATAGATAAGAGTGCAGAATTATTAGGCAACAATTGGTGTGCAGAATTATTAGGCAACTAATTAAAAAAATAATTTCTCCCAACTCACGTGTTTATTCTCAATTTTTAAAGTAAGTGTAACAAATAAGTAACACAAAATGACAATTAATTAAAATTTTTGTCCTTTCAAAAATATTCCGTGACCAATATAACCACCTTTGTTTTCAATAACTGCCATGAGCCATCCATCCATGGAGTCTGTCAGGTTCTTGATCTGTTCACAATCATCTTTCGCTGAAGCAGCAACCACAGCCTACCGAATGCTGTTCAAAGAGGTGTATTGTCTTCCGACTGTAAATGTCACATTTGAGAAGGGCCCACAAATTCTCAATAGGATTTAAGTCAGGAGAGGAAGGGGCCAAGGTCATTATTCAAGCATCTTTGTGGCCCTTGCTGGCAAGCCAAGCAGTGGAGTACTTGGATGCATGTGATGGAGCATTGTCCTGCATGAAGATCATGGTCTTCTTGAATGCTGAGGACTTCTTCCTGTACAACTGTTTGAAGAAAGTATCTTCCAGAAACTGGCAGTAGGTTTGGGAGTTGAGTTTCAGTCCATCGTCAACCCGAAAAGGTCCAACTACCTCATCCTTAATGATAGCAGCCCATACCTGTACCCCTCCTCCACCTGGCTGGCGCCTGACTGAAGTGGTGCCGTGTGTCCATTAGTGATCCAGCCATGGGCTCATTCATCTGGTCCATCAAGAGTCACTCTCATTTCATCTGTCCATAAAACCTTTGAAAAATCTGTCTTCAGGCATTTCTTTGCCCACTCTATACAGTACGTTTCAAATTTTATTCAGTGGTGGTCGTGTTTCAGCCTTGGCCATGTCTCTGAGCACTTGACACCTTGTACTTGTGGACACTCTAGGTAGGTTGCAGTTCTGGCACTGGAGGTTAATGGGTTCCTGGTAGCATCACGTTTAATTCTTCTCAAGTCTTTTGCAGTTAATTTGCGTCTTTTCTTCTCCATGCGTTTTTTTGCACCCAGGTTGACTATTCGCAACAAAACCTTTGATTGTCCGGTGGCCATGCATCATTAGTTTAGCTATTTCAAGAGTGTTGCATCCGTCTGAAAAGCATTTTACAATTTTTGACATTTCTGTGTCAGTTAAATCTCTTTTTTGGCCCACTTTACCTGAGGTCATGAAACTGCCTAATAATTATGCACACCTTGATATTTTATTCACTGTTGCCACACCCTCCCTCATTACACCAATAGATTTTACCTGAAAATGATTCAATCCAATGAGCATTCAAGTTTATATGGTTTGGAGTTGGAAAATGTGCATAGAAATAATGATACGGTCAGAATACTCACTTGCCTAATAATTGTGCACGCAGTGTATTTTATATTGGAGTCAAAATGACCCCAGTTGATTTCACCATATAAATATAACACAAATGATGTTTACTTGAAATTACTGAAAACTAAATGATACCAGAATCAAAAGATGGTAAATAAGCTTTTAAGTACTAATGTGGATTGTACTTGGTATAAAAGGTCCAATGTTGTATTAAAGAAGTACAGTGGATATAAAAAGTCTACACACCCCAGTTAAAATGCCAGTTTTTTGTGATGTAAAAGAATGAGACAAAGATAAATCATGTCAGAACTTTTTCCACTTTTAATGTGACCTATAATGTGAACAATTCCATTGAAAAACAAACTGAAATCTTCGAGGGGGAAAAATGAAAAATAAAAACCTTACAATAACCTGGTTGCATAAGTGTGCACACCCCCTTATAACTGGGGATGTGGCTGTGTTCAGAATTAACCAATCACATTCAAACTCATGTTAAATAGAAGTCATTACACACCTGCCATTATTTAAAGTGACTCTGATTAATCACAAATAAAGTTCAGCTGTTCTAGTAGGATTTTCCTGACATTTTCCTGACAAACATCAAGTCCCCCAAAAGCATGTGGGAAAATGTGTTATGGTCTGATGAAACCAAAGTTGAACTTTTTGGCCATAATTCCAAAAGGTATGTTTGGTGCAAAAACAACACTGCACATCACCCAAAGAACACCATACCCACAGTGAAGCATGGCGGTGGCAGCATCATGCTTTGGGGCTGTTTTTCTTCGGCTGGAACCGAGGCTTTAGTCAGGGTGGAGGGAATTATGAACAGTTCCAAACACCAGGCAATTTTGGCACAAAACCTTCAAGCGTCCGTTAGAAAGCTGAAGATGAAGTTCACCTTTCAGCACGACAACGACCCAAAGCACACATCCAAATCCACAAAAGCATGGCTTCACCAGAAGAAGATTAACATTTTGGAATGGCCCAGCCAGAGCCCAGACCTGAATCCAATTGAACATCTGTGGGGTGATCTGAAGAGGGCTGTGCACAGGAGATGTCCTCGCAATCTGA
>JACXGI010016038.1:0-16539 GCA_016801175.1 Esox masquinongy | reverse complement strand
AGAGAGAGAGAGAGTGAAAAAGAGGAAGGAGAGAATATATAAAGTTTGAGACAAACACTCTGGCAGAAGAACAAACCCACACACAAGCTGCAAAATAAATGCTTGCTTGAAGGTGTTAGGAACTAAAGATCAGCTGGGTTACTGAGATCTGATCAAGTGTGTCCAATCAGAAGATCGGGGGACGTGGCTTAGCTGGCTGGTGGCATTCTGATGGTTGTTGATTGGCCACTTCGACCAGCAGCGGGCATAAATATCATCCAGGGTAATAATGTGCTGTTGTAGACTTGTGCTAAGGCTGAACATTGACGCTGTTAGCTCTGACACAGGCTTTACACTGGGGGTTCCTCAAGAGCAATGTTCAGGTAAGTAATTCTATTATTCCAGTCACATGATCATCCATCCAAAATCCCTTACCAACTTGCAAACAAATCATTGCTGTGTCATTCAAAAATGTTTGAGTGTCATTCAACTCAACATTTTAAAACAGGCACAGCAGAGAAGACATCTCCCTCTTTCGTTTTGCGTTTGAGATTAAGCTGCTACAAATGTCGAGGGTCTGTAGGTACAATAACAGCTTGGTTATTTTAATGGTATGAGAAAACAAGAGGCTTGGAGGTCCATACCTGCACTGATAGCCAGGGAGCGAGCCTCCACTTTGTCCCCCATCTTTCGCACCGTTTCTGGGGAAGGCCCAATGAAGCGCACCCCTGCATCGGCACAGGCCTGGGCGAAGTCTGACCGCTCTGACAGGAAGCCATATCCTGGATGGATAGCATCCACGTTGTTCTCCTGGAGGGAGGGAATATGTTAATTATTCATTTCCAGGCCTTAATGTTTATTATGCTTAACACTATTCATAAGCTATAGCTTGACAATAATCTAATAAAAAGTCTTCAGCGAAATCAGCCATGCAAAAAAACACATGGGCACACACACACCTACACGTACACACAGATTCGCACACATCTACATACACACAACCAAACACACACCTACACACACCCAGATACACACAAACCTACACACACACAGACACACACACACACACACAAAGACACACACCTATACGCAGAAACACAATAAAACACTCATTACAACTTCCTAATCACCCAGTAAACTAGTAGCAACAGCGTAGGGACTCACAAACCTATACACAAGCCGACATACAGTACACAAAAAACATACGTACACGCGTACGCACGCACACCCAGACACACACCTGCAGAACCTTGACCACCCTGACACCATCTGGCCTTAGTTACGGAGCGTAGTCATTATGGACTGTCCTGTTGCTAGGGGAGGCAGTTGGCATGGTACTCGGCAACAGAGACGAATGATAGGGAAGGCTGCTCAGCCACACAAACACACGCGCACGCACACACTTGGTTTGGGCCCCGACAGAACGGAGTGATATTCTGTCAGGCAGAGGAGAGAAAGAGGACCCATCCGGGCGGCCAGATCACACGCCCGAGCAGAAATGGTAGGGAAGGGATTCATCTAAAGAGGCGTTAATGAGACTCCGGGCGATGAGTTGAGGGTGGGTGTAAGTAGATATATGTGTCCGAGCAAGGAGGGGTCACGAAACAGACATCTAAAGAAATGCAGCGCTTTCCCTAAACAAACAACCGCTTAGTGAAATACAAGTGCTTTTGCCATGTCCTTCCATAAATTTAGTAACTACTGAGCTAATTTTTGTAGGCATTTTGGCCAGGACACCAGGACACCAGAGAGAGTCCGGTGTGACCACAGAGTCTGGTGTGACCACAGAGTGTCAAGTGTGACCACAGAGAGTCATGCGTGAGCACAGAGAGTCTGGTGTGACATCAGAGTCAGGTGTGAGCACAGAGAGTCAGGTGTGACATCAGAGTCAGGTGTGACCACAGAGAGTCAGGTGTGACATCAGAGTCAGGTGTGACCACAGAGAGTCAGGTGTGACCACAGAGAGTCATGTATGACCACAGACAGTCAGGTGTGACCACAGAGAGTCAGGTGTGACCAAAGAGAGTCAGGTGTGACCACAGAGTCAGATGTGACCAGAGTCAGATGTGACCAGAGAGTCAGATGTGACCACAGAGAGTCAGATGTGACCAGAGAGTCAGATGTGACCACAGAGAGTCAGGTGTGACCAGAGAGTCAGATGTGATCACAGAGAGTCAGATGTGACCACAGAGAGTCAGATGTGACCAAAGAGAGTCAGGTGTGACCACAGAGTCAGATGTGACCACAGAGAGTCAGATGTGACCAGAGAGTCAGATGTGACCACAGAGAGTCAAATGTGATCACAGAGAGTCAGATGTGATTACAGAAAGTCAGGTGTGACCACAGAGAGTCAGGTGTAACCACAGAGAGTCATGAGTGACCACAGACAGTCATGAGTGACCGCAGACAGTCAGGTATGACCAGTGTTTAATGACCAATCCTTAAGACACAACATACAAAGCTGCGTCCGCTTCATTTCCCAGGGGCGTTGGGATTTAACCTTTAGACCAGAGGGAAGTGCTCCCCCTACTGGCCCTCCAACACCACTTCCAGCAGCATCTGGTCTCCCACCCAGGGACCGTTGGGAACCATCTTCTTTCACATCAGAGGACAGCCAGCAGTGGGATGCAGATGGCTAATGGATAATCAAAGAGGAATTTCACCTGAGAAGATATAACTGCCCACGTGTCCATGAGCAGATGGCCAACACAGGCTTTTATGGCAAGGGTGTGAGCCACAAGCAACAGCAGTCACCTGTGGTGGGGGGGCGGGCTCCATAAGGACTTCCTGTCTGAACATGCAGGACAGAGGAATAGTACAGATGAACAAATATTTTGTGTTCATGTGTTTAGGATCCAATTTGCGTGACGTGTAATTATGTGCAAGGAAATTAAACTTAAGGCCAGGTCATTTGGAAAAGCAACGTGTGATTGCTCTACTAAAAAATAGTATTTGTCTGTTTAGTAGTTTGACATGAGTGAAAGGCACAGTGTGTTGTATTTAGAGTTCAAATCAACGTTCCTCTAATTCATTTAGATTCCATTAGCGGTGACCTCAGAAAATTTGGATAAATAACCAAACGAATTACTTCATTAATTGAACGATCAGACAGTCTGGATCAATGGCCAGCAATATTCCCTCCAAAGGGATCGATAGACAGCAATACATCTCTTGGCATTATGGGCCTCTGGTACAGCGTCTCAACTTTCATGTCCAGCTGATGGGACCCAGAATGTGTGCAGAATAATTGTCTGGGTCACACCACTAAAACACAGCCTGGAAAATAAACATTAAAATAAAAATATAATACCGAATTCATATTAATTACAGAGAGGCACGCATCGCCGACGAAGCGGAATACTCTTTTCTGGTTTGATTAAAAAAACGAGTCACCTGGAACATGTAATATAAACGGATAATCTCTCAGAGACCATGTGCTTTATCCGTGTAAGTACCTTTCTATTCTTTACGTGCAGCGTTAACGCTCTCTAACAGAGACCATAGATACTTCATTGGGCCGCACCGTCGACGCCCCTTCATTCACGCCACGAGAACAAGACAACTCCAAAAGTACAACGTCGTGAGAAAATCTATGGAGGCCTCCGACTCGAGTGTTGTTTCTTAGCTGCGGTTAGGCCTGCTACCCAACCACTAAACCCTAAAGGGCAATTCCACGATACTTGCATTCATGAGATGAACCAACTGCAATCTGTGAATGGAACAGACGTTGGGGGAGGGTGGTTGATGACGTTTTGCATCTTCGGTACGGAGTTGAGTGAGTCTACTCTGTATTCCTTGGTGCTGTTCTCCGTCAATATCTGCTGGAAAACGATTCTAGTTTCACAAATCCGTGAGGGTTCGTGTCGTCAACAGTGTTCACGCGAATGCAAAGTCCATGGTTCACAGCAGGCTTTTGAAGAAGGTCACGCAGATTTAATGGCTAAAAGGTCACTGCGGAGCGGTTGGTCAGGGTGGTAGGCTACAGGCCTACCTGTAGGGTTGACTGGCGGAATTAATTAGCATAACATTTATTGTAGCTTGTTAGGATGTAGCCTAATTTGAATTTATTGTCTACTGAATAACTAATTGGTCAGAGTCATGCTCTGCTAATGCAATTAATTATTTGTATGATTACTGGGTGTACAATAAAAACAACTGATTAAAAAAAGGAATAGGAACAGTGATAAGTGAGCGGGGAAACTGATATGACTAATGCGTTATTCAGCTCGGGATTTCTAAAAATAGCCAGGTGTTACCCTCTCCATGATTGCAGGATCTTATCTATTTTTACGCATTTTCTATTCTATTTCGTGGCGGGGATCTCACTGATCCCCTTAAATTGGCTAAATTATTACTGTGTGGCCCAGGTTATAAAAGAGAGCCCATTTAGATCGACATAAATAGCATTAATGTTGACGCCATTTTTTTTTGATGGAGTAAGCCTTGCACTGGTAGAACGGTTTATATAGTCATTGGACAGCACACTGTTCTGTTGTGATTAGACTGGCATCACCAAGCCCTGACAAGTGAAATGAAAATATAGTAGGGTACTATTTTAATGAGTTAAACCTAGGTTTGTGAGTTAGGCTACTTAAATTGCATTTCACTGAAGCTAAAACAAGGCCTAGAAAATATTTGATCATGAAAATTAAAAACAAATATTACTTCGCAAATATTTGGTCGACAACAATTTGGAGAGCATTTACGCAATCCGAGTAATAGTAAGCTATTCTCTGTCTATCCGTGTGTAGATTCTGATGTTAATAGACATCGTCAGACCTCTAGGTTAAAGTTCAGACTCCGTCACTTAACCGACGCTGCGTCCAATAGCCTACAGAGGAAGGAAGGATGGATAATGAGAGATGAGAGGAGTGGGGATCTCACTGACCTTAGCAACTCTAATGATGTCCGGTATGTGGAGGTAGGCAGCCACGGGTAGTAGGCCTTTCCCTATCAGGTAAGCCTCGTCAGCTTTCTGCCTGTGGGGTTTGAACGGCACAAAGACGTTAAAATGCATGTTGAACACACATAGAACGCTAGAGCAGGTCCGTGGTCATACCGATGCATCTGTCCCCTGTCCTGTTCCGAGTAGACGGCAACCGTCCGGATCCCCAGCTCGGTACACGCTCGGAACACACGGATAGCTATCTCACCTGGAGGGAGGGTGGGAGGGAGGAGAGAGTAAAATAGAAATGAAGTGGATCGGAGAACATTTAATAACGCTTTTCTGCAGTGCGGTGTTAGGTTGAGTTCACATCCCGTCAAACAGTGTTAACTAGCCTATGTGGCGTTGCCCTGGGCCGCGAGCACCATCCGTAGGACCCGCGCCATACGCTGGGACGCGTCACAAGACGAGGTGCCGTGAAGTGGTAAACTGATGCGGGAGGACATCCAGCGGAATGTTACGTGTGTTTTATAATGGGATAACTCATCATCTAATGCTAAAAACCGTGGATAGAAGGATGGTTCCGGTTCAACCGCACCAGAATGTTATGTGATTTTACATACGGTTCTCAGAAACGACTGAGATAGGAAAAATATTTTAAGACCCCTTTTTGGTGTGGCTTGTTTAACTGTGTTTTAAGTTGTCTTAGTAGTCATGCTAATTAATTTAACCTTTTTTGTATGTATTTTATTCTTATCCTTTTCCACGTTGCAGCGTTGAATTCTAAACTATTGGTTTTACTAATTCATAATGAATTGTGTTTACCTACATATATTTTGTTTGCACTAGGCTATATCATATATTTCTATAGAACCTTTTTTCAATTATTTGCTTATTGACCAGGCACGCGAGAACCTTTGACCTCACAGTCACAAAGTGGCATTTTTGGGTGCTGCAAATATATATTTTTGGGATACATTTCTCTTAGTTCTGAACCCAGGCTTCCCGCAGGAAATTGTAACGTTTGTTTAGGTCTGTTCGGTTGTTACGACCTTTGTCTCCCAGTCTGTGCTGTGAGGAGCGCGAGTCCCGCATCCAAACAACAAAGCGCGTTATTGATGCAGTCACCGGTCAAGTGTAGCAAGTTGTCTAGTTTATGTTTCCTCGGTCCTTCTGTAGCAGCATAACCTTTGCTCAATAATTGATTTAGCCTTCATCATCAATATTTGGTCAGGTCGGCAGATGTGCAGCGAAGGCAGCGGAGATCAGCTGCATCAAAGACCTTCTACAGTCAGTAGTTATACGTGTCACCAATAGAGGTAAAATCTACTCTACATGCTAGATAGGTTACCAAACTACATTAAAATACCCAGACCAGCCGCAAGCAAGCCAACCACACATAACCTAATGAGTTAGATGGTTAATATCAGATGTTTATTATTTAATACAAACAGTCGAAGAAGAATCACATTCAGTAAAGATATTGAGCTGCCTAAATAGTACCCTTTTGGTGATCACCCCCCCCCCCTTGGTGATCTCAATTCAGCCACAGTGACAATGTGTTTTGATTTAATTGGGGGGCGGAGCCTTACCTCGGTTGGCCACCATGACCTTTTTGATTGGTCGATATTCAAGGCTTTGCGGGAGCAAGTGGGAGGAGCGAGAGTGAAGACATGCCCTCTTCATTGCCAGCAACCCCAGGCCCCCTCTACCCACCCCGGATACAAGCAGCAACATCCTGGAAAAGGGAGAGGTGGAGGGGTGGAAGAGAGAGGTGGAGGGGTGGAAGAGAGAGGTGAAGGGATGGAAGAGAGAAAAATACAGGGGGAGTGAGTGGAAGCTTTTGACCAGTAAGTATTAGACCACAAGAACAAGCATGGTGACATTTACTGGAGGATGATGATGGAAAAGGGGGGGGGGCATTGGGGGTCTAATAGGCACAAACTACCTGAAACAAGAAACAAAATTGTCATACTTCAACTCTCCCAGACATGCTTGGGGAGGTGTTGAAAAGAGGCAAGGCCGTAATTGTGAAATGGACAAAAACTGAAGAAAACAAAATCAGTCAGGCCTTTTATTTATTTTTTTTTGGGGGGGGGGGTTTGCTGCCTCCATACCCCACTATGCAATCTTATTTCCATACCAGTTCTGTACCGGATGAGTTGCAGTGTTTTTATAACGATAAAGGGGGGGGCATGGGGAGAGACATACCGCAAGGAGCACTGAGACGTTTCTGTATCTCTCGCTGCCTCCGTTCCTACGCAGTTTGAATGCTGAGTCCTTAACTTGGGTAATAAGAACCAGCTAGGGTGTTATCGTCCTGCCTCAGCTTCTGTTGTGCCTTTGACAAACTGTTTGACTTTGTCTCAAAGTTCTCTCAGTCAGAATTAATACTAATGGGAGATTTTAATCTTGATTGGTTGACGCCAGCGTCAAAGACGACGAATGCTCTGAGCTAAACTTGACTCTGCTGGTGTGTGAGCCCACTCGGGCCAAATCCTAAAGACCCAATGTCATCTTGCGTGATCTCACTCTGAATAAATAAGATAAATGTGTTGCTAGTGGGGTGTTATGGCGGGATGTTAGTGACCATTGCCAAGTGGTTTGTCAAAGTCCCCAAGTCGTTGATTAGTCGGGCCTAAAGCCTCACAAGGCTCATTAAATGTGGGTTAGCGATATAACTCAAGCAAATGTGTTTGATTTTATTAGCGCCACATTCGTCAGTGCTGTCACTGTACTATATAAGCTTCTGAATGACCCTACTAAGGTGTTGAAGTATAGAAGCTTGAACTGTCTACGGTCAAGTTGGGTCAGTTTCCACCTCCACATTGTTTTAAAGCACAACATTGCTGGAATTTAGTAAAAAAAAAACTCTACATCTTAACGTTCTTATACCGCTCCAGTAGTGACTGGGCATGTAGCTGTGACTGAGGAATGTCCGTCTTTTGTTGTTCTTTTGTCCTTTTACGGTTGTCTTCCGGTGGTTTGTTTTGCTGCGTAGGCCTTTACTGACTCCCTGCCTCAGTAATGTTTGTCTGATCATGGCGTCCATGAAACCACAGACAGAACCAATTAGGGACTCCCCTCACCTAGTTGTCTGGAGTCTTAACCGGACACAGATTGAGATATGCAGTCGGGCTTCCTGGAAGGGTTTGACACCCCAGTCCTAGAGGCTGATGTTTCGTCTACTGTCAGTATGAAGCTAATTGATCTGTTTTATAGGCCTCTGCTGCCACTCTGAGGTGATTCCAGATACTGCAATCTCAAGGCTCGGCCAAGGTCGAGGTGGGTATGATTTGGACTTCAAACTGGCTATTCATCACTTTTAGTGAAAACACACACACACTGAGTTTTGTAAGACTTCTTTAGTCAAGGCATATGAGATGATCAGCCAAAACATTTATTTTTTCAAAATGGGGACAGGAAAAATGTCACTATTAGTTGTCTTTTTAAGATTGAACCGTTTGGGGATATTGTTGTTTCTGTTTATATAGTTAAGTTACTCACACACATACCCCCCATGCACACACACACAAACACACACAAACAGAAGGGTTGTCGAGTAACAAACACCGACTATAGTTATAACCATGGGAACACATGTAACCATAGCAGCACAGCTCAGTCAAATTGGTAATGTAGCCATGGATACGTGTTGTCATGGTGATTGTATTTGACAAGATGATGACTCAGGAGTCGGTTGAACCAGAGAGGGACTGGGATTACTTCAGGACACATGGGGTCAAATGGGATATGAATATAGGGTGAAGAAAACAATCTGTCTGCACCACAAATGGCCCTATTTGAAAGACCACTAGGTGTAGGGGCCCATTTGGAGGGCCTTGGGGGTTTTGGACGAAGTGAAGTGGATACGTCTTTGGAATTCAGTGGCCCTTTGTACTTTTTGAAGTGGCCAATGCGATAAGGTGGCCTATTTAAACGTTCAATCCAATTGATTATCCACAAATTGATTATCCACAGTGTTGAGTCATCCAGTGGCTTTTTCAGAGAAACACATACACACAAAACAAGCACACATACACACACACAGTTAAACAAACACCCGCGCACACAAAACAAACAAACATACACACAAACACACACGCACACAAAACAAACAAACATACACGCACACAAAACAAATACACACAAACACAAAACAAACACACATACACACAATTAAAGAACAACAAACAGAGGCACACACACACAACCCTCAAACAGTGCATGTTGTCGAGAGGACTGGAAAGATGTCAAATCTATACTCCCTGCGCTTTCTCCTCATACCCTCCTCTACGCCCATTGGCTGACATCCTCCTCCTATAGGTTTAGAAGAGGGGATGCGAGAAGTGTGAGTCCTGTTGTGTTTGAACTGAGAAAGTGATGATGATAGCCACGATGATGACGTTTCGTCAGTGATTGTTTGCGCGCAGTCTTTAGATTATTGTACTTTGTGTGCATGAACATGTGTTAAAGGTGGCCTTTGTCATGAGTTTTTGGGGTACAGCCTTGAAACCCTGACAGGGTCCAATCAACCACCCTCTGGCTGACAGCTCTCTTTCTGTTACTATCTCTGGATGACTGAGATCTCTCTCTTTTACAATCTCTCTATTTGTAAGTCTCCAGATGACTTAGAGATCTCTCTGTAACGGTCTCCCAATGACTGAGAGATCTCTCTGTAACGGTCTCCAGATGACTGAGAGATCTCTCTGTAACGTTCTCCAGATGACTGAGAGATCTCTCTGTAACGGTCTCCAGATGACTGAGAGATCTCTCTGTAGCGGTCTCCAGATGACTGAGAGATCTCTCTGTAATGGTCTCCAGATGACTGAGAGATTGTATGTCAGTGGATGTAAGATCTCTGTTGGGGTCAGTTCCAATACTGTATGCAACACTGAAATGTCTTCTTAATTGATAGAATCACCAGAAAATTATTATGCTACGCGTCAGAATAACGTCTTCCCCAAAATAACCAAATGATACAAAATTCAGGTTCTTAGTTTTGCCTCTTTTGCTGTCCAACATACACAGGCAAACACACACACACACACACACATGGACCCTGTCCCTGATTGGCATTAGAGATGTGTGTATTTGGACACACTATTAGTCACCCATTAACTGACCACAGCTCAAAGTTCTGCTGGCACTATTACCCACCCCTTAACCCACACGCACGCACACACTAACATCAATACAGTATCTGTCTGCCATTTGACCTCCTTTAAGATAAGGGTCTTGTACGTGTGTGTGTGTGTGTGTGTGTGTGTGTTTGTGAGGGAGAGAGTTTAATGGTTTGTGAGGA
Source organism: Esox masquinongy (assembly GCA_016801175.1). Lineage (NCBI taxonomy): Eukaryota > Metazoa > Chordata > Actinopteri > Esociformes > Esocidae > Esox > Esox masquinongy. The sequence goes on along the minus strand of JACXGI010016038.1, from coordinate 6,370 downwards.
CCAAAAATCCATGCAAAGGATCCATACCTTGCAGGAACCCATATGCCTGCTTTCATCCACTGATAACTTCTTTAGATATCTGCAGATTAGAAGAGCCTCTGTGTACGTAAACACCTGTGTCTGACTGGTGCTGCCACATTTTCCCAACATCAAGGCAACTTATTATGTTGTGTATTTGATGCATTTCAACCCGCCCGCCACAGAGTATTTCAAGGTGAAATGAGAAGATGAGCACTTAAATACCTTTGTCCTCTCGGTCTGGGAGGAAGGCTTGGAGTCCTTTCATATCTGCTCAATCAGCTCCAGGGAATGTCTCATACAATTCAAGATTGTACATAGACTACGCTAATCAAAGACCGAGCTATCCTGATCTTCCCTCAACCCTGGCACATTCATAACACATATGAGTAACTTTTGGTTTGTTTATGTGTTAATGAGAAAAAATTGGGAGAAAAAAAACATACACCACTTTCATGATTTCCTTTGTTTTTAATAAAACAAGGTAAATGCAACCTAGTGTTAGGTTTAGGGTTAAGTTTTGGGAGTTGGGTCCCAACAATGGTAAACATTCCTAAAATGTGTGTGTGTGAGTGAGTGTTTTTGATGGTTTCCACTGAACGGACCTGCTTTATATTGGACTGGACATCCTTTAAAATGTTTGATGAAAGACAGCTGTTCATTCATCCACACTTCCTCTTTTCCTCCCTTCCCATCTTCCACCCAAGTGGTTTCCCTCTATCTTTACTCCTCTCTCTATCCCTCTATCCCTCTTCCTCTTTATACCACAATATGCCTCTATGTGACACAGTGTGGCAATATGTAGCTCTGTGAAGCTCTATGTAGCTCTACATAGTAATACGACTCACTCCGACAGAGAAGTTGGGAAAACAAGGAAACGCATAGGATTTGCCTAGCATCTACACATGGACTGGGGTTAAAGGTCCCATGAATTAATCAACGGTCGTACACCCATTCAGTCTGATAACATTCTGTACGACCTGATAGACAAATCAGCTTGGCCGTCACCACTCCCACTGTCAGCGTCACCGTCCTCACCGTAACCTTCACAGTCATTATCGTCACTGTCGTCTTCGTCAGCAGTAGCCGATGAAGAAAGTGATTGACATCTTGATCAATGAAACAAACGCTGCAGTTACCCACCTTCCCCCTCTCCTCCTCTGAAACCCCCCCCCCCAACAAACACACACACTCACACACACACCTTCTGAAGTAAACTGACTAGTTGACACCAAAGCTATCGTTACGTTAGCCACTACAGCAGCTTAATCAATGGAGGTGGGCGGGAACCACAGTGGGAATTCCGCAGCTCCGACGTCACATGAATGCATTTTTACTGTCCTTTCAAGGACATTACATTTCAGTACTCAAAGGAAAGTCCGCATTTACACAGAACATAGCCTGTTGTAATAGCGGGCTATAGCTCTGGCGCCCAAATCTGTACTTTTTTGTTTTGGACACGTTGTGACGTCAAAGCTCCAGTCTGCTCATGTTAGTTGCCACTGAGCACGGCTGTAAAACGTGAGGCTGAGTTACACAAGAGAGCACAAACCCACTCTGACATGCGGCAGTGTGTTTTGCAGACCGGGTTCAAAGGTTATAAATTGATGACATCAATGAACAGGGATGATTCAGATTGACATCCTACTGTCGCAGCTACTGTGTATTTTATGTGCACAGCTTGAGTGCGCAAACACACAAAATCACACCCTCACACACAAACTCTTAAACTAAGTTGTTATTGCCCAGAGTATTATCTTTACACAATATAAAAGCAAGTTTACAGTCCTACCCCCCAAAAAATAACTATGCAAAAACAAACACAGAAGTACATAAAGAAATAAATACATACATACTGTATACTGTAGCCAAACACACTAATTTCACCATTCAAAATCCTATATTCCATATATTCAAACCTTACTTTAATTGACCTCTAACACTGAACCTTAACTGTAAACCAGAGACTATTAACCCCACAACCCTAACTCCAATTATACATTTTTACCCTAAATCCCCTAAGCCAAAAATAGTACTTTTCCTCATGGGGACAGGTAAAAAGTATGCCTAGAAGGGATTTTTGGTCCCCATCAGGTTAGTAAAACTTAAACTCTCACACACAGTGAAACACACAAACACACAGCAGTACTTACTTGTCTGGCAGACGTCTTAGGAGAATACACATTCAGCTCCCTGCAGCAAACAAACCCAGTCAACCAATTTGTGGGAGTGTGTGTGTGTGTGTGTGTGTGTGTGTGAGAGAGAGAGAATGTGGTACAACACACACGCCTGAGTTAAGAGGCGGAGAGGGGAGGGGACACAGCTGATGGAAGGGTGAGCAACTCCCCTAAACATTGACAGTTGCATACACACACCTCAGTATGAGCTTTTACCTGTCTGTCCGTCTGTTGTGGATTTAGAAGCTTGATGTTGTGTCTGTCTGTTGTTAATATGGAGGGTTGGTGTGGTACCTGTCTGTCTGTTGTTAATATGGAGGGTTGGTGTGGTACCTGTCTGTCTGTTGTTAATATGGAGGGTTGGTGTGGTACCTGTCTGTCTGTTGTTAATATGGAGGGTTGGTGTGGTACCTGTCTGTCTGTTGTGGATATGGATCCTTGGTGGTTTACCTGTCTGCCGCTCCTATCTCGCCTCTCTCTCATCTTTCACCTTTCTGTCATTATGCAACAGGCCCTGTCTTGTCCCAAAGACCAATCTGAGATATGAATCTGAGACATGCCGTTTGTTATCCTACGCTCTTACCAGCAGTAACTTTAAGATCCTGACGCGTGACGCTTACTTGGGTGAATCAATCACAAAGTTTCACAGAGTTGACGCATATCTGTCTAGCTTGTTGAAAATTAACTAACGTTGTGGACAGCCAGTATAATTCAAATGATTCCTTAGATTTGCCTCCAAAAATCAGAGTTATCACCAGACCATGTAATGATACGTTTCATTCAAGTCCAGAAGCACTAGATTTATTTTAGCAAGCCGCGTAACATTGTTAGCCACCAGTAGTTAGCTTGTAGAAACATTCGCTAACCTGCAGCCAGTGAGGCCGAAAAGTAACAGTAAACATTTTTGCGCTGACAATACCTAATCAAGGTTCCTCATGCCTGTATTTTTGGCTTGCTAGTTAACTGTTAACACCTAACAATACAGTAATAAATCCTATTAGCAAGCGAACATATGTTAATGAGTAGCTAGTTAGTAAAACCTTTTTTGCTAGCTAGTACAACTGCCAACGCTGCAAGATTGTCGCTATTAGATTGTCGCTATTAGACTCTACCCGCCCCTCCTCTCCCCCCCCATCCCACTCCTCAACCCTCCTGTCCCCTCCCTGCTACAGCCAAGGTCCAGAACCGTCTATCGGTCAATCTTTCTTTTTCTCCCCTCTTTCTAGTCGTCCCCTTTTCCCCTGCCCTTTGTCCTAGATCCTTCAACATACAGGTAGCCGTAGCTGACCTACAGTCATCCAGAAGTCTGTGTACCTTCACAACACCATCCCAGCTGCGTAAATGTCAGCTCACAAAACAAACAGACATATGTAATCGTGCAAGTTCACATAGTTATGGAAACTCATCAGACCCCCAAAACATTTACAAAATACATTATTGGAATTTGATCACAACACCCAAGGCTACCACAAAAAGACCCAGGGCTGAAACCCCAGACGGCCAGACCTAAAGACACCGCTTACACACAGCTGTGGTTAACCGCTATAACTACGCAAGTCTCATTGTCATCGCCACTGTGTGTGTGTGTGTTTGTGTCTATTTGTACAAGTCAGCAACAGTGTTGCCAGATGGGTCAGTTTCCCGAAAAGGAGCCTAATTTGATTGACAGTGTGCGGGCAAAAATGGGCTCGGGTGGGTCGATTACATACATTTGTGTGGGAAAAATAGCATTTGTGTAGGTTTTTTTGTGTAGGTTTCTGGATTTTGTCTGTGATTTAGCAGTATCCTGTCAATCAAACCTGGCAACCCTGGTCAGTGAATCTCAGAATCTTGCATTAGTCGTTCTGAATGGCTATAAAACAGACTACCAACACTGTAGTCTGTTTTATAGCCATTCAGCAAGCAAGATGATTAATCAACGGTTCTCTCCTAATAAATGCCTTTCCATTTAGAAAACCGCCATAATTATTGTTGTTTTCTAACCATATTACTGTTCTTACACTGTATATACATATACGTATTTTACATCTGCTAGGCTATATACTGTTTTGTATGGACAACTTATTGGTAGCTATTGTCTTCACAGATATGAAGTGGGCAACAACTGAGCAGGCTACATAAAACATTTTGGCATGTTCTCAACATCTGGCAAAGTAAGCAAATATTGTACCTGGCATTATATTATATTAAAGTTGATAATGACTGTGAATGTAAGGTAGTGATGATGTTTTGTGCGGCATCGCAGTTAAGCTGGCACACATGTGGATGTCAGCTGTGATGTTTTGGTCGCTGGGCCGGTTGTCTGGCACACCTGTGGAATTCCACACCTGTGTGGAAATGTTTTTGCTATCACCTGCGAAATAGATAGAACCAAGTAGAATCAATAAGGTAGATAGCCAGCCTTGATAAGCAATCAGAAATAAACAAAGGATTTTCTGGGTCAGGTGTTCTTTCAGTTGCGGTGTCATTAAGTCCAAGCCCATTCCCAGTTGTCACGCCTTGCTAATAGGCAACAGCCCCACTTACTGGCTGGGTGTTATACGTCCTGTAGTTATGATATGATTTGCGTCAGTTTTGGTTCCTTGCCTTTTGGATGGTTATTAGGTTAGATGTTCTTGAGGCAGCTTCAGTATGCAACTGTTTCAACCTGGCTCATTGACAGAGGAAACACAGATCTTGCCGATCTTCTCTGTTTAGGCTGATCTTCCTTGTTCGGGCTGATGTCTGTTTTCTTCTGATCTTTTTGGTTTGGGCTGATCTTCTCCGCTTCTGCTGATCTTTTCTATTTGCGCTGATCATTTCAGTTTGGGCTGATCTTCTCTGTTCTGATATTTTCTGTTCGGGCTGGTCTTCTGTGTTTAGGCTGATCTTTTCTGTTTGTGCTGATATTTTCTGTTTAGGCTCATCTTCTCTGTTTAGGCTGATCTTTTCTGTTTGGGCTGATCTTTTCTGTTTGGGTATGATTGGCTCATTCTAATGAAGCAGGCTCTTCCCAGTTTGATGGTCTTGTCATTAATCATTCTGAATGTGTCTTCGCTTAAGTATTATTATTATTTTTCGTGTTAGTGCAAAGAAGTAAACGTGTCAGTGAAACATCTCAGTGCCGTGTTTTGATGTTTTCATTTGAGTATTTGTTTTTATGCAATTGTATTTTTATATCTTTTTCTTTGTAAAGCACATTGAATTGCTTCTATGTATGAATTGTGCTATATAAATAAACGTGCTTGCTTGCTACATCCGGTGGACATCCACCAGCAGAATGGGTTCTAATCCAGCCCACTATGGAACTGTTCTTGGCAACAGGTGAATCAAGGAAGTCCTTTGTTGTTTCTTTATTCCTAGTTGTTAACCGGGCAGTTTCATTCCTGAATGTGGATATGACTAAGAAATAAGCCACGGGGGGAGGGTGTTTTATGGCCTATATACCGCGGCTAAGTCGCAGGAATGCCTAGACCCAGCACACACCCCCTTGGCTAGTGGATGTGAAACATTTTACCTTTTTAGATTTACATTCGCCCGCTTTTCATGTTAAAACAGCTACAGACACTTTCAAGCTTATCCTTCCAACAACTGAAGTTATTTCAGAATATCCAGGCAGGTTAGCGGGCTGAGTCATTGATCTTGCTATGTAGTGGACCTCTCTGTCTTATACAAGATACATTTCATGTCCCTGAAGTTATACCCCAGAGTGACCACAAAAACTATTCTTCAAATATCCCGTACCCACAAACCTAGCTGTTTGTTAGCTGCACTTGCCAAAAATGTTGTTACTCTGCCACGCCTTTGCTTCTGTGTTACCTCCAGTTACTGACAGAAAACTAATTTTCAACATTCTTTCGGGGGTCGATGCCATACCACTGACTCATAGAGAATCCTTCTTTCTGATCAGCTAGTTGGAATGTCTCTGGCCACTGGTTTGACATGAGGGATTCCTGTATGCTGACATTCTTGGCTGGTTCGGTGGTGTCTGTATGCCTATTGGACCGAACACTCACTTTGTGTCCCCAACTGAGCCCTATATGACACCCTGCGATCCTAGGGTTCTGGTGTAGAATACTGCACTTTAAAGGAACAGCGTCATCTCTCCATAGGTCCCTGGTCTAAAGTAGTGTACTATATAGGGAATAGGGTGTCATCTCTCCATAGGGCCCTGGTCTAAAGTAGTGTACTATATA
>JACXGI010016037.1:0-16529 GCA_016801175.1 Esox masquinongy | reverse complement strand
GATCATTCCCGATAAATGTTGCTGTCTGGCCCTGTGTAACTCATTGTTGAAGCTACCAAGGCTTTGTTTATAGATATCATAGTGAATTTGAAGTTTAGTTTTCCTCCACTTACGTTCCGCTTTCCTACATTCTCTTTTCAGGGCGCTTACCATCATGGTGGTTCTCCATGGTGTTTTCTGTTTGCTCATAGTTTTCTTTGCCTTTACCGGTGCAACACGATCCATGACATTCAATATTTTGGCATTAAAATTATCCAGGAGTACATCAACTGACTCAGCACTTATTGTTGGAGAAATAGCTATGGCTTCCATAAACTTATCTTTGGTATTCTCATTAATGTACCTTTTCTTAACAGAAACAGAGTTTACTGGAACATTCGGGGTGATAAGTGATTCAAAAAGGACACAGAAATGATCAGACAGGGCCATGTCTTTAACCATGACAGAGGAAATATCGAGACCTTTAGAGATAACCAGATCTAGAATGTGGCCTTGAGTGTGTGTATGCTCTTTCACATGTTGAGTGAGATCAAAAGTGGTAAAACTAAGATAAAACTTGGCATTAGATACCCAATCTAATCTGAATATCACCTAAAGGGAATAACAATTTAAGCCTTCTTGCAATGCCATGTAAGACTCGGCCCAAGTCAGAGTGGCCTAAGCCCATCATCTTGCTTAAGAAACAAGATAAGGAGCATTGCAGAGAGATAGACATAAGAGCGGCAAAAATCATTTTTAAGAAACAACTGTATTTAACGTTTTTCCTTGCAAGTATATTGTAATCTTTTTGAAACGGGCCTGCCACTAATGCTCTTACTATGAAGACAATGTCATTTGGGTAACTTCATGATATGTGTATAGTGCAAACACATACACAAACATACAGGCACACACACACCATTGATTTTAATATCAATGCCATAGTGTTTCTCAATTCTTTTCTGGAGGACCACAGAGAAATTGCGTATTTCTGTTGCTGTTTCTGCAATACTTAACAGTATAGTAGAAAGGGAATAGACTTGAGACTAACCTACTGTATCCAAGGATATAGGGCTAGGCTGTCTAGTTACAAAGCACACTAGTGCCTCGTTTCCACTGGTTCCAAACACTGGTGTTTTACCCCAAAGTCCAGACAATGTTTTATTTCCATTGACAAAGACCGGTGCCAGTCGGCCGGTAGGCCATGGCTGAGTAGCCCGGCTCTCACTTGGTGCCAAGCCCCGGACTTTAGGACTTAGGGCTTGGTTTGCATGTTGACGCGTTACGTGCTGTGAAAACGCGGCATGTTGTGCTATTCGAATAGCGATGTGTATCGTCTGCTTTAGGCTTCTCATAATGGTTTTCATCCAATCTAACAAACAGATCCATGATAAAATAAAGAAAATAAAGCAACAGGAGAGGGAAGCAAAGACTCAGAACGGAAAGAGTTGGAACGACCTAAGATGGTATGATGCCATTGACTCAACAGAAAAACGGAGCGCTGAGACTGAGATGTAGCCTGCAGAACCTATAACAACACAAAATTACCTCAGAATTTTCCCAAATTATTCTATTAAAGGTAGACAGTTTTGACAAAATACTTATTAAACTAAATAATGAATACACTGGCTTACTGTTGCAGTGTTACGAGTGTAGGCAGGGAAGGAGCCGGTCGCAGGAGTTTGTGGAAGAAATTTGTTTTTAAGGTCAAATGCCGTATTGTAAACAAACTGAGCATGGTGTTATTGTTTATTTTATTTTACTTTCAGAAAAATATCGCCTTTTATTTTTCGTAACCGGAAAACCAAATCGTGTTGATAGTTTACTCCTCCCTCCCCACCTGAGCCCCTCCTTAAGTCCTTGATACCATACTTGACAGTGGAAACTGCAAAGTCTGGACCCAACATTAGCATAAATCACCGGTGTGACCCTGGTGCCGGGTTAAAGAACCAGTGGAAATGCCGCATTGGTTTACATAAAATTACACATGACAGAACTTACACACAGTGTCTTGCAAAAGTATTCAGACCCTTGACCAATTCTCTCATATTACTAAATTACAAATGATACTGTACACTGCCATTTTGTTCAGTTTGATATTTTATTTGAAAACACTGACATTTAAAATCAATTATTTAATTGTGATATTTGTTTTATGTTGGGAAAGACTTGTAAGAAAAATAAAAACATGGAAATGTGTTTAGCTTGCATAACTATAAAATGCCTGTGCTCTGGAAGCTCCCAGTGGACACAAATTAAAGAAAAGTCCTTATTGAGTGGTTAAACAATTAGGAAACTTACAAGAGTAGCCACAGACAGGCAAATAATCATTTTGAAGAGACTGGATGGGAATGGAGTAATAGGTTAGTGGAGTAATGAGTAATTACTCCTCACCATAAAACCTCACCATAAAAACTATGTCAGACTTGGTGACCCAAAGATGTAACCAACTGCAGCTATTCTCTGTGATCTTTGGAGATTCTTTTGCCTCTTGAAGCACCATTCTCACTATGTGTGGGGGCAAAACACGTGTCCTATTGCAGGCAGTTTCATCACTGCTCCAGTGGTTTTACATTGCCACAAGTGTAACTACCTTTGTATAGCTATGACTATTGCCTGATATGTGAAGGTCAACAACTACTAGTTTCATTTCATTTGTCTATTGTCTGATCTTTCCCATCAAAACATATACATCAGCTTGATTTTGTTCATAAGATTTTCCACAGGTACCAACAATTATGGCATGCATGTTCTTTTTATTAAATGATGTTTTTATAGCAATCTTTTTATTCTTTGAACAATTTTCACTCAAATGTTAGATTCATAATTTCTTGGAGTTTAAGATCAAACTGATAAAATAAGATTTTTTAATAGCCTTTACTGTTCATATTTATCTTGGATGCTAATAATTCTGGACGGACCTAAAAGTGTGGGGTAACTTAGAAGTTTCCTTATATTTTAAAAAAGCACAAGTTTGTCCACTAAAATAACATTAAATGTATATACAGTGCAGACATTATTAATATTGTAAATGACTATTGTAACTGGAAACAACTGATTTTCAATGGAATATCTACATAGGCGTGTTCCAATGGCAAGTTGTGTTTGCTAATCCAAGTTTAGTATTTTGATCATTAGAAAACCCATTTGCAATTATGTTAGCACCACTGGAAACTGTTGTGCTGATTAAAGAAGCAACAAAACTGACCTTCTTTACACTAGGTCAGTATCTTCAGCATCAGCATTTATGGGTTCGATTACAGGCTCAAAATGAACAGAAACAAAGAACTTTCATCTGAAACTAGTCTATTCCTGTTTTTAGAAATTAAGGCTATTCCATGTGAGAAAATTGCCAACAAACTGAAGATCTTGTACAACAATGTGTAGCTCTCCCTTCACAGAAAAACACAAACAGTGTGCACAGCTGAGCAGGAGGACAAATACATTAGAGCGTCAAGTTTGAGAAACAGATGCCTCACAGGTCCTCAACTGGCAGCCTCATTAAATAGTACCCGCAAGACACCAGTCTCAACATCAACAGTAGAGACAACTCCAGGACGATAGCCTTCTAGGCAGAGTTCATCCTCTGTCCAGTGTCTGTGTTCTTTTGCTCATCTTAATCTTTTCTTTTTATTGGCCAGTCTGAGATATGGCTTTTTCTTTGCAACTCGGGCTAGAAGGCCAGCGACTTCGACATGTGCCAAATTGCTATGACCAGACGACAGGGTTAGAGCATCCCTGAAACAGCAAGGCTTGTGGGGTGCTCCTGGTCAGCAGTGGTAAGTACCTACTGACAGTGGTCCGAGGAAGGATGAACCACAAACCGGCACCAGGGTGTTGGACGCCCAAGGCTCATCAATGCTTGAAGGTAACGAAGGCTCTCCCGTCTGGTCCGAACCGACAGAAGGTCTACTGTGGCATAAGTCACAGAAAATTTTTATGATGGTAAAGGGAGGAATGTGTCACAACACCTAGTGCATCACATCTGCAATTGGCCCCACAAGCCTCGCTGTTTCAGAGATGCTCTGACCCAGTCGCCTGGCCATAAAAATCTTGCCCTTGCCAAAGTTGCTCAGGTCTTTACTCCTGCCCATTTCTCCTGCAGAAAACACATTTACTATGAGAACTGATTGTTTGCTTATTACCATCTAATCTACCCAGACCATGACATGTGCCCTTGTTAGGAGATGATCAACGTTATTTGCTATCAGTGTATATATACACACACATCAGTTAGTGGTAAATTTGCAGTACTGTAACACTGTTAGCAGAGATGATATTTGTGTGTCTGCCAGGTGTGTAATATCTTTGTTAATATGCCTGTCCTTTCACAATGCTGGCCTTAACAGTTGTGACAGTCGTTATTGGAACCAAGCATCCGGTTAATATCATGTAGATTGGATTGTTTTATTGGTGGCTTAAGAATGCACTGACCATTAATCCAGAACACACAGAACCTTCAAGGACAGGGTGTAGGCCTACACTTTCATACAAAACAAATGTGTAGTTCAGAATAATGCTTTAATAATAGTCATGATATTATAATATCAGTAACATATAATATATTGTGGCTTCTGCAAACTCTTGGCATGACCAGTCTTTTCTTTTGCATTCGGGCATGCGGTTTTCCTCTAAACCAAATTTACCTGAATGAAAATTCACCAATGCTTACCAACCATTTGTATTCTACACATTCCAAGGCCTTCTATGGGTAACACTGATCACTAAAGTAGTATCTTAGATATTCTCAAATAAAATGTACAGAAAAGAGTTGTACTACGGCTGCATAATTATGAGGTAAGCAGTATTTTCTGAACCTCACAGCTTTTTGCATGTGGAAATGCTATGGAATGCATCTTTAATCGTTCTTTGAGCATCTTGGTAGAGTAAGTAAAAGAACAGAGCCAACTTTATAGGAAGGAGCCAACTACAAAGGCCTTTTGACGCAGGGGTCACAGTCACTCACATGGGAAAAGCTGCAATCCCAATCCTCTACAAATCTCTACCAGATTAAAGGCTAATTGCATTTCATTTCCTTCCAAAATCAGAATCAAATATAAGGCCAACCGTGTCATAATCCTTGCAGTAGCTATCGTAGTCAATTTCCTCAACAATGCATGCAGCCTCTGTGGAGATCAATTCACACCCCATATCATGAGACCTGTTCAACAGCCAGCTCCCACTGAGATTCTACACTGCCCTTAATCATGAATAACACAACTAAAGTTCAGCAGTATTCTTCTTGACATTTCTATTATTTAAGCAATTCTCTATGCAGCACACTTCAAGGGACAAATGCTGTGCAGAAACTCACTTTGGTTAATCAATGCAAGAAATCAATGTTAAGAAATACAATGAAGACAATAACCACACTGGTACAGTGTTAATTACTCCCTGGTAGTGCTGGGCTAAATAGAACCTGCAAGAAGCATCCCACTAACCTGAAAAGCTTCAAGAGTCCATATACCAAAGAAAGGGGAAAAGTGGAGGGGGGTGTTCAGAAAAAGTGGAACGCAATGAAGAAGGAGAGGGAGTTGAAGGATGAGCAGAACTGAGAGGAAGGTTAGACAAAGGATGAGAGAGGAGTGGATGTGGAAGACTGGGGAAGAGATGAGAAGCAGAGGAGGCAGATGAGGTGAAGAAAGAAAGGGAGATGAGGAGTAAGTCTGAGAGACAGAGGAAAAATGAGGGCATAGAGGGGAGCTCAGAAAACTTACAAATAGATGAACAGTGAAAAAAACAGATTAAAGACTGAATGAGGAAAAAGAAAAAAACTCCCTACCTCAATCCCGCAAAAGTATCCGAGCTAAAGTTGTGAGAAGATGAATAGGAAGAAATCCTGGAGCAGGGAATGGGGGTTCACTCTCCCTGCGACACTTGTGCCAACAGGCAGACGGGCAGATAGGCAGGCAGACAAGACGCCCCCTGCACTACATTTGAATTCTTTCTGAGTGAGGTATTGAGCCGCGCTCCCTCTCTCCCTATCTCACTCTCTCAGCTGCTTCTGATTCCGACTGAGGGGAGGGCATGTATGAGTGTGAGAAAATGTGTTTACATGTGTGTTTTGGTTTTGGGGGTGTTAGTTTTCCTCTATTTCAACATTTTATACCCTGTAAATGTTTGGCTTTTTTTATCTTTCATTTTCAAAGTTATGTTTAAAAGAACAAATTTAAAATATGAGTGTGGCATGGAAAACGGGTGTTTTCTGAGCCTGTGGCTCTAATGGACATTACCATTTCAGTACAGGAAGATTAGCAATGTTTGGCAGCCAGTTTGGGCACGTATAAATGTCTGTATGACATATTTGGACATATAAACAAAGCTGTTAGACTCTTTAAGTTACTGCAGGCCATGCAAGATATTGGCCTAAGCTACACACTGTTGCAAATTCTTGGGCCAAGATGGTTTTGATTGTTTGAACACATCATGGCATGTCTAATCTGGAAATTTTCACAATGTGTGTGTGTGTGTGTGTGTGTCTGTGTGTAGGGTTATTAAAATGTTTTACCTATTGCAATGGTTGTTACAATCTGTAACAATACACACTGTACATTTGAGATTATTTAAGTTCTTGACAAAATGTTAAATGCCAGATTTGGCTAACATTCAAAAGCTGAGATAGCTAAAGTTGAAAAATCAAAGACAATGGACTATGAAGGAATTGTATAAGGTTTACAATATCTCTCACATAAAACCAAAGAATTTCTCCACAAACTGTCACAAACCATCTGAGGGCAGCTCCTCTGAGTCTTGAGCTGACTGCATTTTAGCATTAACCGGTTTTAGTCAGCAAATGCTCACGCCAAATCCATAGAATATGGCCTTATACTGTAATCCATAGAATATGGCCTTATACTGTAATCCGTAGAATATTTCAATTGACTGATGTTTGTAGATGTATGGTCCATCAGTAAAGTATTTGTGGTTATGGTTACATGTTGCAATTATTTTTTGTTTAGTGTAAAAATCTACCTTTTACTGTTATTAGATCAATTATTATCAATGATGATAACAAATCATCACAGATCTGAAATTACTTTGGTAGCCACGATAAAAATCACATTTCAGCGACCTGTTAGTGATTTCTTCAAGGATGAATAGAATTAATTATGCGTAGGTTATCCAAAAACAGGGGCAATGTCTCCTTCATAGGCTATGCATGCCTCAGCTATACTGACATTTTAGGCTACCATTTGTTCACTTAATAGAGGCCAGACCTGTTATGTTGTGACAAAGCCCCAACTGGAACTGGGTTTCACTCAAAACCCTGCCTTGTGGCTAAGCTATGACAGGGGTTCAGGGGAAGGCCTTTGAGCATTTCGTTTCAACATATGGCCCATAAGATACTATGCATGTTTTTGGCAAGCACAAGGGCATGCAACATTTCAGGTGTATTTAAAACCGAAATCAGTCCAAAATGTGTTCTGACTGCTTACGCTCCAGTTTGAAGAAAGTAAACATATACTGCTGAATACTAATTTTTTGTTTTTAAATGGCTGCTCAAAAAGGTATCAAAATTAAATAACTGGTCCAATATTTCCAGGGGCCTGGAAGTCAGTGTCACTTGGCACGTTGGTAACTACTCGTTTAGACAGCTGGCTATACACGGCTAATAGTCAGCTAATGGAGTAACAGACAAGACAAAACAGAAGACATTTCTAAATGGTAATATTCTACTCTCAACTGAATTTTGAGATCTGGACTAAGTTTCCCAAAATATAAAAAAGAGGATTCGTTATATGTAATTTGAAGGGTACCATCACTGAGACTGCATGCAATGACACATGCTGAAAAATAACTCAATTTAGTGTTTTGACCACACATTTGTCAGAGTATTACTTTTTGTGTGCATGTGAATAAGTGTAAAACTATTGAGAGGATCAAAAACATACATAACTTAAAACACATTTTCTATTGTTCAATCTGAAATATTGAATTGGATAAATAGATTGATAACTTTTACAGGGAGTGCTTGTGAGAATGTGACTTGACAAAGAGCCGTCACTGTAAAAGTTGTCTGTCGCCGTCTTTCTCATTAGCTGTAAGGTGGTGTAACTAGGTTGCTGGGTGCTCAACATTAAGTCACTCAGGGGGGCCTTCATCAAAATTCAGGACACATAAACCACTGCATCACAGTGACGCCCACACACAACTTGACAGCGCTGAGAACCATCCACACCAACAGACACAAGCGCATGCACACACACACACACACACACACACACACACACACACACACACAGGGAGCTCTGATGATTCAGTCTCTCACAAAACAGCCCCTCATGATCAAAGCAATCAGGCTCTCCATTCTGAGCGAATGCTTCAGCTCCCCGACCTTTTTCAAACTCTTAAGAACTGTAATGTGCATGTCATTACACCGGCATTCTCTAGAAGTTTCTGATCTGATATGAAGGGAAAGCGGGTGAGTACGACGAATAGGCAGCGGATCAGTCACCCCGAGTCAACTAGCCCAAAGGGTGGCGCAATCCTGCATGTAACATCAGTCACCATGAAACTGAACTTCCATTGCGCATTGCTGAACAATAGTCTTTGATGAGCAGTCCGCAGCAAGCATGAATACAAAGGAGCACGACGGGAAAGTGGTCTGAGAGAGCCAGTGAGCAATCAAAGATCACATAATACCACATGGTTTCATTGGGACAACACAAAATATGAAATAACTCAGTATATTATCACAGTAGGTTAAAATGTTTAAATGAAGGGCTCCCGAATGGCATAGTGGTAAAATCACTGCATTGCTGAGTCATTATTGTGAGGAGTTCAAATCTTGGTCATGGCATATCAACAATGCCTGGGGGTCTCATATATGACCGGGCGAATTGGCTCAGCACTGTCGGGGGTTGGTTTCGGACAAGGGTTGCCTTGCCTCTGGAGACTCCTTATGATAGGTTGGACCAATGCAAGCTCAATGGATGTTGCTGGACAGTGACAGTGTTCTGTACGCCACTGCTGCTCTGTAGTTTACGTGAAGTATTGTTGAAAGTTTTTCTGAGACGTACCAAGCCTTTTCTGAACCCGTACTAGACTACCTGTGTTGATATCTGCATTGTCCCTTGACCATTCTTCCTGCCTAGAGTATTTGTACTTTTGCCTTAGAGGATTCCCTGTCTTGACCTTTTGCCTGCCCCATGACTACGTTTTGTGCCTTGCCCTTTTGTTTTGGAATAAACCACGCTCCGCTACTGGATTCCAAACCCCTGTCTTGGTGTGGATCATTACACAATATAAAATTCTTTTTAAATATACTTCAAATGAAATGGAGGCTGCAGTTTCCACCACGTTGCCTACCTTTATTCATAAACAAAACAATGTATAGTTCCTGCCTCTTCAACTTGACAGAGATCCTTGCAGTCTCTGCCCCTCGTTTTGATCACATAGTACTAACTACTTATGCTTGGAATGTATCCTATCTGCTTTCCTATTTCTGTGATATGAAAGTCACTTGTTCAGCCTGATAGTGAAAGCTGCATGAAGAGAGAGGAGTGAGAAAGTCATCATTGTGCACATCCATTAAGATATTTAATTTTAAGTTCCCTCAATGGTTTCATTGTACTTACCTTTCCACCAATAACTGCACCTGAGAAACCGTCTGGCCAATCAGTTATAAATTGATCACCATGAACACGAAAAACAAAAAGAGTAAAGAAATCAGTCACCCAAAAAGATTAAAACTTTGTTGAGGAATGGACTACACTAGTTTTTTTTTAAATGGACTAGATTCCCCTGTAGCTTTCAGTAAAGCTGCTGCCAGTTCTTACCCAGGTTGCTGTAGGTGGCACTGCAGGAGCTGGATGTTGGCGAATGGGAGTGACCATCCTCTTCCTCTGGGTCACCCAGACTAGCACTGCCCTCGCTGACTGAAGCCGCTGTGACAGCCAGGCTAGCACACTCATCCCCGGGGGGCACCTGTGCCAGTTTGCCAGGTAGGGAAGTGACAGTGGGCGCCTCTCCCTCGGATATGTTGGCATCGCCCGGCACCTGGCTGCAGGGCAAAAGAAGAGGAGATGGCAGAGCTTAGAGTGTGGGTACAGATGGCACTAGAATCTCTAATGTTGAGTAAACAGGCAGACACTTTTAAAATATAGCCAACACAAGCCTTGTTGTAAACAAGCAGTGCTGTTTCATTGCGAATGAACACACACTGCCTTCAGGGGGACTTTGAAAGGCAAAGAGAGATTTAGGTTCACGTCACAATGCTGAAAGGACAGTTCGCCACTTGCGTAGAAGATTACTAGAAGAGGCAAAATGGGTAAATTTGTGGCGGGAAAAGAGTTGACTAAAGGAAAAGAGGGAGATACAAAGGATGCAGAAGAACATGGCAGTAAGGGTGATGAAAAAGTCTGTCTAACAGAAGTGCAAGACTTAAAGGTGTTGTTTGCATCTTTTAATGAGATCCCGCCAGGACTCCGTGTTTGTGTAAAAAAAAAAGTGTTTTTACAGCACAGTCTAAAAATAATGATGTGGAATATATCCTGAGCAGGACAGATGGCATAATTTCCTTTCTGTGTACATCTGTATATTTCAAAGCTACCATCTGATGACTCAGATCAAAACCCATTTCTAAAGTTTGCCCACGCATGCTCAATATCATCATTTGTCTGAGTGCTTGCACTAAATGTCTACAGCTATAACTTTACTCCCAGTAATATTCTGAGTCAAACACAGCTTGATCAAACACATCATTGTAGCGTACTGTGCAAAGATTAACTAATGTGGCTGTTGTGGGGTTGGATCTCATGAAGCGTCACACTAGCAGCCAACAAAAAACAAAATCCCACATTGCTAAATTATAATCGCCCATATTAGCAAATCTGTTTAATATCAAACTTCCCATATCTTTAGTATAGTTATGAGCTAAATCAACAGAACGCCTTCAAGAAATATTCGGTATGGATATTTTCCAGTTTATTGTACCACCTCTAATGAGTCTCATCATATTCCTCCTGGGTGCGAAAGGTAGCAAGCGTTGATCTACAAGGGAAAGTGACAGACAGTACTGGAGTCTGTGCATGAGTCCAACTGTATGTCTCCTTAGCCTCTGCCCCACAAACATGACGAATCTCCATGACGAGAAAGCACTCAGACAGGCAATTATCTCACCGCTATCAAGTCAAAGAAAATACAATTATGTACAGAGTATAGTACTCAGATATCTAACATGGTAATGATAAAAACACTGTTATAATAATAATAAATAAATACGAAGTTGCTTTGGATACGAGTGTCTGCTAAATTACTAAAATGTAATGTAAATGTATAGTAATTTTCTGAATGTAAAATACACAGAAGGCACTATAGCCAATTTTAATTGCAGAAAGATCATTCCTTAAAGGCAATCAGCTGAGCCTCATAACATTTGAGAGTGTCCAATGCTCCCACTGGTCTAAGCACTTCATACCGATTGACTACATCCGAAAGTATTTGATGTTGCTTCTAATGTGGCTCTAACAACAGGGTATGTCACATTTGCCACCACAGTTCACATTTGTTTACATATTTATTTCATGTGAATGTGGTGAGACATGCACAGTACCAACATTGCGAATGCCTTGGGGCAATGGAAAAGTAAGTGGGGAGGATGGAATCAGCTGGTGTTCCTTGCAGCAGTTTGACATAGGGCGGGTGGGGCAAGCTGCTACAGAGTGGGACTTAAGGTCTTATGCCACACTTGCAAATAGGAGGAAATTCAGACTCAATAATCAGTCTGCTGTTTGATGATGTGACACTAATACAGTGCTTTGGAAGTGCATGTACCACCAGACATACACGTCTCCAATCGAGAAATCTTAGAGACAGTTTTGACAGCATATCACTGTGTAGAGTAACAAAAGATAACATGAGAGGATCAATAGGATAGACCAATCCTTCTCTCATGTTGGATGTAAGTAGATGTATTTACATTAGTTCATAGGGTATTTACATTTAATTTTAGTAATTTTAGCAGTGGGAAACAATGGGAAAATTAGTTCTCAACAACAACTGAAAAAACTCTTACCAAGTCCAATGTAAAGTATATTTCCTTTATGGGTGGGTGGGGGTGGGTACTAAGCCTACCAGAAAACACTCAAATATGAAACGTTTATCATTCCTTTACTAAAATGCTGCCACCTTGCTCTATGCAGATGATCGATTGCTAGCCTTTTCAGCTCCCATTACTAAATTACAACAGTCTTGCCAGGCTGTCAGCGAAGACAGCTGACAAACGGCCAATCAATGGAGATTTAGGAAGGCCTGTGTTGCAAATTTCAATGACACTTGGTAAGAGTAATGCATTAATATTGGCTTGGCATGACAGGTTATTATGCTGCACTTCCAGTAGACCGGCTAGAAAAAGGTCAAGAAATAAAAAATAAAAGCTGTCTCAAATTCTGCATCCAGGTTCTAGTGTTAAAGGATCCTGGTTCATGTTCCTGGTTTGTAATGAAAAAAATTGCCAGAGATTGGCATTGTCATCCTGGAAGAGACCTTTCCCACCAGGATAGAAATGTTTTACCATAGGATATAGGTGATCACTTATAATAACTTTGTAACAAGTTGCAGCGACATTTCCCTCTAATAGGACAAGTGGACCCAAACCATAACTGAAAAATGCCCCCAACAGCATAACAGAGCTTCTAGATGCCCTCTCTGCAGGGGTCAAGCATTCAATTGAGTTTTTCGTTACATATCGCAATAATGTACAAGCATCATGGTCATTGAATGTGGGCTTTCAACTGCAACTTACGACCATATTTACTGATGTTTTTGCCATAGATAAAAATGCAGTCTTAACTTTTACAAAACACCCAGCCTGAAACCTCAAGGAACAAGAAACAACAGTTTCGAAGCACAATGGCTAGGAAAAACCCCCTAAAAGGGGCCGAAATTTAGGAAGAAACCTAGAGAGGAACCAGGCTCGGAGGGGTGACCAGTCCTTTTATGGCTGTACCGGGTGAACATTTTATGAGTACACGTTGTAATCATTAATAAATGCATGTGGGCTGTGTCCAGAGGTGGCACCACAAGGGGGACTTGTGGTGGGGCAAAATTTGGGATATATCGGCTAGCTAGGTCCTGAAATGTTTTACAAATGTCAACGTAACAACACCACATCATCAGTCTTAATTTAACAAACTAACCAGCAAGCCAACCTTTTCAGGAACTTAATTATTGTCCCTTGGCCTTGGGTAGCAGCAGCAGCAGATTGTTTCATCTGTACTCGGAAAAAGGTCCTAAGGCAAACAAATGTAATCAATTGAGCTTAAAATAATACTACTTAGCTAGCTAATAATGTAATGTATGCTAGCTCTCTAGTTAACACATAGTAGCTACAAATGATGGCTACTAAATGTAACAATAGCTGTTTGTCAGTTATGGATATGACAATTCTACAGTGATAGGGGTCAAGTTGAGGTGTCTGACATACCTTGTTTTTTTGCTGATAAAATATCCACAGACTTTGCATTTTCACCTGACAGGAGGCAGGTGATAGGGGAGCATGAGCAAAGAAAGTAGCTAGTAAACATCTGCACTGACTCAATTCTGATGATTACTAGCGTTAATAAGCAATGAGTTGTTGAGAGGCGTGGTCAATGCTCTGCTTCTGGGGCCAAGTTGGCTGAAGCTAGGAGATCACTGTGACTGACAGGTGCATTCACCTGTTGCAGTCAGCGTTTGAGGTAGTGCATTATATTCAGCAGAGTAAACAGGCTGAAATTTGGAGAAGTATTTTTTTCAGCTTGTTCAATTGCAAGAAATGTACATTTATTTTTTCCATTGCAACATTTTTTTTACATTTATAATAGTATATACATTGAATTCACTTGATACTCCGCTGCGTTGAAAGTGGTGGGGCGGTGCCACACCACTTCGAAAAGTACTGGGGCAAATGTCAGCTTGCCAAACATTTGCTGGCGGCTCTGGCTGTGTCCAGAATCCATAAAACCTAATCTAGGTCAGAAGCATGACCAGATGGGCAAGGACAGGGACAATCCAGTGGGGAGAATGGTCAGCAGAGAGGCAGCTAGAATTGTCAGATTTCGTCTTGGTCTGCAACACAACCAGGAGGACTTTGGACAAGGACAGCAACAAGCCTTTCGAGCCTAGTGCTCCGGAGTTGTGAGTAGTAAATGTAGGGTATATATGTGTCAGAATGGTGATTTATGACCCTAGTGGGTGGGGCTTCCAGATTGATGTGACAGGTGGGCGGGACATCCGGTTTGCTGGGCGGGACTTCCGGTGTGACGTATGGACTTCCTGTATGATGTGTGTTAGGGCGGAACTTCCGGAATGACGTATGCATGTCCGGTGACTTTGTGATTTATGATTGCATTGATGTGTCCATGTTTGATGTTTTACAACGACTGATAGGCACCCCGGACGAGTGTTTTAACAGGTGCACTATGTTTGATGTTTAACAAATGGGTCTTAGGGTTCCGGAATGTTAAATTCCCAGGCAATAAATAAGTGTTGTGTCAGCGGGAAGATGTTTGGTGTTCAACAAAAGGTTGCCAGGGTCCAGCAATGCTATAACCCCCCAGTATTTTATGTTCCGACAATTGGTGCAACTGATGTCATACAACCGGTATAAACTTCCATGTTTACAATGGGGATGTAGCATGGTGTTTTTCCACAAGCATGGAATTATGTGTGGGAAACTTGTAAGATATAAAATAGAGTTCGGGACTTACGATTTGGAGAGTTTCAGCCCATTTTTTATTTTAACAAGAGATGGGCTTTATGATCAGATCTGCCCTTGTAACCACTAGTACAAATTGTAGTATATGCAGGTTGGAAATCATCCCGTGTTTCACACAAGGTTTATAGTCCAACACAGCACTACAGTAACCATCGCATAAGCAATGCTATAATTTTGAAGGAACAAGCAATGCCTAGGCCGACCACACATTATGACTAGGTTGATTCAGTCATGGTTTGGGTTTAAAATATAGTTAAAAATAAAAACAATGATTCTGGTACATGTGTGTGTATGAGCAATGGTGATTTTTGTAATAAAAATTGTTTTTTTAAGTCAGTATTAACTTTTAAGTTGCATTATATGGCAAAAACTTACAAAGTTACCCGGAAGGTGGCGTATAAATTTGCATGAACAACGGTGAATCGCTGACAGGTAAAGATATGTTATTTCAGGTAATCAAAACATTTGTAAAGACGTCTTATGAAATTGTATAACGGGGATCAACGCGAGATTGTTTTCTTCACATTGGTAGAAATGTTTAACAGGAAACGTTGGTTAAAAAACTGTAGTATTTGCGAGTTTGAGAATACCGGTCTGTGTTAGTGTGGGCGGAAGCTGTGACTTCCGGGTAAGATGTGCTGCATTCTGGTAATGACCAACTCGTGAAAACCGATTTTTGATTGTTGTATTATGGTCTTGTGTTTGTTAAATGTTGAAGAGGTTAATGGCGATATGGTGACAATAGCCAGCGTTTATATGTAAGCGGATGAGTTTGTCTTTAATAGATCAAATTAAATGACGTGATGTCACTGCTGAGACGCGATAACTAACGAGAACAGCGTTTCTACCGGACATGTAGTATCAATATATTTGCTTGTCAAACGTCAACAAATATCTGAACGAGCTAGTTAAGCATTATACACAATTTTAATCATTGTGTCCGGTATAGTTCTAACGTGAAGAACGATGACATGTAACCGATGACAAAGTTAAGAGGCGTGACCTGCTGGAGGCGCCCCGGCTGCGATGTAAAGACATTATTAAACCCCGCTGCATCCACAGAAGTCAGCTGTTGTTTCAAGTGCGGAGTATGCCGTTTACGTTGTAAGTACAAGTTATTTTATTTGAAGTAATTGATTTGAATTGTGTTGCAATTACAAACGCTAACAAACGACACATTGGAACTTTTTAAGAATGTGTAAACCAATTTTACGATTGAGCAATCCATGCGGTTTTATCTGTCTTTTATATGGTCTGTTTAAATCTCTGGTTTAGGTTGAGCGGAATTAAACCCAGCTGTGTTTGGTAAACACATTTTTTGGCCTTCAAATCTTGGTAAGTAGACTTTTTACATTATTGTTTATCAGCTTTAATTACCCGTATACGCTTGTTAACCCTCTTTGTATTTATTTCAGACCAAGTGACCAACATCAGTGTAAGTTGGAATGGGCGGTTGTGATCTTATACAACCTGAGCAGATACTTTTTGTGTAAGTCTGATTATTTACAGACATTTTTAGTCTTGTACTAAAATGTTATTAACAATTACGACAATATGCATACAGCTGAACCTTTGTACTCTATTTACCAAACAACAGATTGAGGAACCCCCGGTGATGATACAGAGTGCATCACCATAATGGCTTCAGTTACAGACACCCCAACTTGTGGCTGCACAGCGTCAGGGGATTTTTGTTTCATTGTTTTCTTTCATGCTTGAAAGCTGAAGGTAATACATATTTTACCATCAACTCATCAAAATTGTGATGTATGTAAATGTATGTTTGAGTTAGAATATTTTAACCTGTAAGTGGATCGTTATTCACGTTAAGCTAGAGAAATGGCGAAAGATA
>JACXGI010016036.1:0-11320 GCA_016801175.1 Esox masquinongy | reverse complement strand
CTGTTAGAAAAAACATACATTTATTCATGCTTCCAGACAATGAGTTTATCATATTCTTAACTTCAATCTCTTTCATTCATTTGATTTGGGGGCCTGTTTCTTTGATCCATTTAACATTGAAATGCTCATGCATTCAAAAAGTGTCAATCTTCCTACTAGCAAAGAAATATCCTGCTTAAATGTTTGTAGGCTGTGTATCCATGATCTACTGGGTGATTGTTCTTATCCACCGTAACCCCCCAAACTATTAAAAAACAGGGATTTTGCTTGCAGCCCCTGTGCAAAAGGGTTTATTCACTGACAATAATCTTTAATTTTTAATTCCTCCCATTTTAGTTCCATTAACTAGATATTTTGCGTGTGCTCAAAAGGAAGCTACAAAGCAACAAATGCTATTGTCATGTACCGCAGGGGACAATTTGTTGTGAACTTCCTGGGTTTGTCATAGCTGACTATCTGTCTCTCTTCTCACAGAAGTAGCATTTCTTTATATAAAATGTTTCCACAAAATAGTAGTTCTAAACAACGAGCCAACCCGTGGGTTAACGTATTGTTTTTATTCCACCTGAAAAGGGATTTAGTTGCATTTCACCAACCAACCTGATATAGGACTCAACCCTATAGTCTGTTTTTTTGCAGAGGAAGTAGAAGGGGGATGAATTAACCAAGTGAAAGCTGGGGGTGATTAGTTGGCCATGATGATATGAGGACCAGAATCTGTAATGACTTCAGAGAAACACCAGAGAAACACCGGTCCCATCGAAAGACTTTAGGTACGGCACAGTTCCCTTCAATTTCTTGGCGTATTGGAATTTAATCTTTAGACCAGTAAATAGCACCCCCTACTGGTCCTAAAACACCACTGCCAGCATATTCTGGTCATCTAACCAAGGACCAACTATGCTCCAGAGGCAAACAAGCAGTAATTACAAATGCTATTTTTTGTACTGTGCATCTAGTTGCTTTCAAAAGTATTTACACTTCCACATTTTATTGTTGGGCAATTTGCCGTGAGTCAACACAAAGTTCATAGTAAAATATAAAATAAAATCTAGAAATGGGCCACTTACTGGGACTCTCCAGAACATTAACCTTTCTGTTTTTAAGCCAGTTTAGCTTTGGTTGTATGTTTGGGGTCATTGTCCTGCTGGAAGTTTAATCTCCTCGCCCAGTCCCCGGTTTCTTTCAGACCTCAGCAGATTTTCTTCCATGATTGCTCTGTACTGTGCTGCATTCATTTTGCCCTTTATCTTCACAAAATTTCCTGGCCCTGATTCAAAGAAGCATCCCCATAGCATAATGGTGCCATCACCATGCTTCACAGTAGGTATGGTGTTCTCTGGATGTTGTGAATTGTTAGGCTTGCACCGAGTCTATTTTGGTCTCATCACACCATAGAATCTTCCACTTGGTCTCAGAGTCTCCCACATGCATTCCAGCAAAATGTAGCAAAGATTTGATTTGATGTGAGTTTTGTTTCTCCTTTAGACACCACTTTTGTGAAGCATCCAGCAAGTTGTTGCAGAATGAATAGTAACCCTGCTCAGCTATGTAAGACTGTAACTCCTTTAAAGTAGCTATAGGCCTCTTGGTGGCCTCCCTGACTAGTGCCCTTCTCGCCTGGAGTCTCAATTTTTGAGGACATTCTAGGCAGATTCACAGCCATAAATGATCTTGCAGTCTTGGTCTCGAGACCCCAGACGTGGTCTTGGTCTGGTTCTCCAGCGTTTAGGTCTTTGTCTTCATCTGGGTCACCAGGGTCTGGGTCTCCAGGGTTTGGGTCATGGTCTTGGTCTTGGTCTCCAGGGTTTGGGTCTTGGTCTTGGTCTCCAGGGTTTGGGTCTTGGTCTCGGTCTCCAGGGTTTGGGTCTTGGTCTCGGTCTCCAGGGATTGGGTCTTGGTCTGGGTCTGGATCGCCAGGGTTGGGTCTTGGTCTGGGTCTGGGTCTCCAGGGTTTGGGTCTGGGTCTCCAGGGTTTGGGTCTTGACTCTGTCTCATCTCTGTCAAATTGCAAAGTTGATTGCTATACCTGGTTGTATTGTTCAGGATTTTAAATGGCATTTTTTGGGGTGATCAATGTATTTTTTATTTTGTGATTTTAGACTGGCATTGCAGTCATAAATACCATTTTTGATAGGAAATTGTTGAATAACTTCATGGTCCTTTACATAATGAATTTGCTTTGAATGTAATTTTCTCACATTGTGCAGTATGAGAACCAATCGGGGTCTCAAATATTTTGGCCTACAAAATAAAATAATTTATTTCTTAATAATAATTTTCTCATATTGCTTTACATTTTGGAAACATTGAGTCTTGGGTCTTGGTCTGGGTCTTGTTTTTTTTTGTTCAAAGTGGTCTTCGTCTTGTCATGGTTTTGACTTGCTTGGTCTGGGTCTGGGACTCCAGTGTCGTGGTCCTGACTCCATCTCTTGGATTGCACACAGGTGGAGTCTATTCAAATAATTATGTGACTATTAAAGACATTGAATTCTCCATAGCTATATGAAAGTGTCTGTTTACTTACGCAATCACTTAATTCTGTTTTGTATTTGTAATTAATTTACAACAATTATCAGATTTTGTTTTTTTCTTTGACCTTATGGACTTTGTGTTGATCAGTGGCAAAAACATGTCATCTTATCCATTTTGATTTCATGTTGTAACACAATAAAATGTGTAATGGGGTGAATAGCCACTGGACACCTACTTTTAAGATCCATGGTACATCTACTTTTAAGATCCATGGTACATCTACTTTTAAGATCCATGGTACATCTACTTTTGAGATCCATGGTACATCTACTTTTAAGATCCATGGTACATCTACTTTTAAGATCCATGGTACATCTACTTTTGAGATCCATGGTACATCTACTTTTAAGATCCATGGTACATCTACTATTAAGATCCATGGTACATCTACTTTTAAGATCCATGGTACATCTACTTTTGAGATCCACTGTACATCTACTTTTGAGATCCATGGTTCATCTACTTTTGAGATCCATGGTACATCTACTTTTGAGATCCATGGTTCATCTACTTTTAACATCCATGGTACATCTACTTTTGAGATCCACTGTACATCTACTTTTGAGATCCATGGTTCATCTACTTTTGAGTGCCACTGTACATCTCTATATGCCTTTGTAACTGCCTGTGCGACAACAATCATATAAAAGAGACAAGGACTGTCTCTACATGTCCCTACATGTGACTGGCAATAGTGTTGTGTACAGATGCTGAATCTCAATCCGATCATCCTACACTCCTTTGCGGTGAGATTATTGTCCTGCTGCGATAAACTGTTTCAAATTAAGATTTTGCATCGGCTAGTGATCAGGAGGTAGTCCAGTTCTCCTTTAGCAGCCCTATAATGCTGCTCTTGACAGCTTGTTGAGCTGCTGTTCACATTCGATCTATCAGCAAGTGGAGGCTACGGTGTGTGTTTGTGTGTGTGCGCACGTGTGTATGTGTCTGGGTTTGTGCAGGCCGCCAAGGCAGGCAGTGTTTTGTTTATTTAGACAGGCCGTGCTTTTACGCTAGGGGTGGAGTGGCAAGCCTTGGCATCGGTGGGCGTTTGCTCCCGGATGCTGTCGTCGAGTTGCCGAGAGTCTCCTCAGATGACGGGATGTACACGCTGGCCTATGATGTAACAGCTCCCCTCGATACTGTAGCTAACCACTGAAGACATGCCACTGTGTTAACCCCTTCCTTACTGTTGGATGGACTTTTCCTTAAGGGGCAATTCCAGAACCTTTTACAACCTCTTATTCATTTTCTCTGGCACTGTACAAGTGTCTGAAAAATAGTTTTTATTAACTATTGTTAATTAGATAGGAAAGAAGTTCCTTAAAAATTATTTCTTGTGACATCATCAGGGTAAGTTTGAACGTGATATTTGAATACTTGCAATGCAGTTCTAGCTACATATCGAAGTTTTGCTGGAGATATGAAAAAACCTTAAAGCATGGTTGAATTGCCCTTTAACTCAATCCTTACTGGTTTGGTTTTTATCTTTCCCTTGTAATGCCATGTGATCTGGAATAGAATTGCAGCAGTTAATGTTCAGTGGGAAATGGAGACTTTTTTTCTGTCTTCATTAAAAACATTGCACTCACTTACCTGCAATACCTATAATACTGTACTGTCACAGAATAAAGGATTAGTAAGAGAAGGCGAAATCCCAGACTTTGACTGTGACAGATGTACTGCTGACATTGCCCAGAGGTCTTCTCTATCGCCAGAGGCTAATGCGAATTGGTATCATCAATCAGCCACTGAACCAGGGTCATATTCACCCACTTTCGCCCATACAGTAGACAAAGACTGGCACTCCATCCCAAAAGACACCCTATTCCCAATGACCCTATGTCCCACTGGTCAAAACAATACTATATAGTAGATAGTGCTGTTTGGGAGTCATCCAGAGACTGAGGACAAGCCTGTCACCTCAGTCAATTTAAACTTCACAAGTTGTATTGATTTTCAACACTGATGTGTTTTTCGTCCCAAAACACCGATCCGTACTGTAAAGTGTTTTTTTCTGGATGTTGATTGCCTTTGTACAGGGTCAAGGCTTTGCAATGATTTGGCTTTGCCCTGCGTCACAGTCAAATCAGATGTCTTTTAAGTGTTCAAAACTAACTTTACATAATTTAAAAGATGTACATAAACCCCATAAAACCAGGCAGGGCCATAATGTATCTAGCTGTCTGACAAATTACCATAAGGTTAAATGAGGGATTCCACAAGGTTTCGTTTTGGGTCCGCAACTGTTTTCTCTTGGTGACATAAGTCATGATTAGATGGTAGAGAGCCGGCAAAGCTCATACAGTACAGTTCGGCCATGTGCACTGAAATGCAAGGATGTAATTATGAGCCAATTACACTCGTTTTTGCCTCTGTCAGGCTTTCTGCGTGCTGTGGCTGTGCGCTGTAAAGCATGTAGTGGACCTGTTCAGCAGAGATCGAGTATGAGTAATCCCTGCTAATTCCCCACTGATACCCTAACTACCTTCACTGAAGATTTGTTGAAGTACAGATCAAGGACCGTAAAGCACCAGGTTCAGCAATGCTGAGTGGAGACCTATTACTGCTGAAATAGAAACAACCTTCGAACAATACAGAGGCAGCTCATTAGATTGCAATAAAAAACATGGAAAAAACCTGATTGTATACAGACACGCGCACACACACACACACACACACACACTGCGAACATGTAATGAGCAGCTCCTACCTTCAAATATTAGCGCCTGCTCCATGTTTAGCTCCTTCCTATGAAGAGCAGCAACTTCACACAATACTTGACCCCCTCCTAATGGGATCTCCCATGTGCTGCTGTGAATGATTAAGTTCGGGCTAACAAGCTGGTAATACATTTGTATACAGCCGACAATGAGTCAATGGCCCACACTCCCACCCTGATTTAGTTATCCTCCTAACCACATGGAGCTGAAAGTCTTTCAGTGTCCCTGTTCCGAGAATAGGGCTGAGGGTGTATTTTTGGGATTTTGCGTGAAACCGCATCTCCCTACTTGAAGTCTGATGTGGATTGTTTTGAGTTATTGTTTTTCAAATTGCTATTGATTACTGCTGTAGATGCTTCTTGCTGTAGAGCTGTGTCTGCTCGTATAACCAATGTAACCAATGCATCCTAGATGGTAAACTCCGTCCACACTTGGGTTGGCAAGAAATCCCAAATCAAATTCATGTGACTGCCCACTTGACAATGACTTCCCAGCTATGCCGCTGAAAGCTCGCAATTTCGCTGGCTGATATTTTAAGCTAGCTGATATTTCAGTGCAGCTTTGAATAAAGGTGCTGTGGCAAACAAGTTTTTGTCTCTCGGGAGGTTTCAATTCGATGAACTTATAATAGCTTTATCCACCCAGAGTTTTCGTAAGGTGATCTCTGAGCTCTGCAGCTCCCAGACTTCCTCATTCCCCCTCTCTCTTCCTCCCTCTCTCTCATTCTTTGGCTTTTCTCAAGCTTAGATGGTACTTCCTATTTCTACCAACCCATTAGTTCTACAGCACTTGAATATAATTGAGTTGGACGTCTTATGACACTGTAAGTAGGATAGTATTTTATCACAGATAATGCATCATGGAAAAGTGGAAAATGGATGATCATTGATTAGGTATGCCTGACCTGGTGCTAATAATTGTCTGGTACGTGAACTGGTTAAGATGGTGGCTGCTTCACATTTATACGTTAATGTCCGCAGTTTAAAATACATGTTCTTTATAGTTAATGTTCCACTTTCTGAGCCCTCTCTGAATCTGTGTGGCTCCAACCTGTTAGCTTATGCTACTGTAGTCCTGTGGATGACAACCAAATATAACAAAGGGCATTACTTTTAGGATTTTCCAAAACAATATTTAAAAGAATAGCAACTGTTAGCCAGCTCATCTCACCTATCAGACTATTAATAAGGTCGTAACACAAATGTTAATCATGTAGGCTACTTGGCTGGATGTAAATAGCTTATCCAAACAGGTATTTGGAGAAACACAGTTTTTAATCCAGACATTATTTTGTCGGCCTTCAGTTTGTTTAATGCTCAGCTACAGAGGATTGTGTATGATGTTGGATACATTAGGTCAATATTTTGAGTATGACAAACTTATGTAGGCATGTGTCATGTAGGCCTGTTAGGGCATCAAATGAACTTATATCAATTATATTAATGTATGTTGATCATTAATTTTATAAATATTGAAACTTAACCATGTATGATTGATCTATGGTAAATTTAAATAAAAATGCAAAAGTGACCGTCTGAGCATTTACTATTTAAAATGTTACATTTTGTAGCCTATGCCTTTTAAATAAAATGTATACATTTGAATAGGTTTGGAAATATATCATTAGCTTATTATTCAAAGTACTGTATATAGTCCTATGTAGCCTATAAAAAAAAAAGTAAAGTATTTGCAACGCCCCCTAGGCTGCCAGGAAAATCAACTGCTGAGCATTTAAGTATTTCTTTGGCTATGTAAGATTTTACACTAGGCTGTGTAAAATTAAATACTAAACAAGCATGTGTAGAATTACACTTTAAAAAAGCCTACACAAAAAGCGAAGAGGTACAAGTGGAGACATTCTGTTAGATTCGGTTGACTGAGACCTGGTAGACAATGTGTTCTTTATTTTAAACACAGCAGAGAGAATCGTGCCTAGGTTCCCCAATTCTGCAAATTATTGATGATGCTATTGGAGTCAGGATCTCTAACAGGCCCTGTAGCCGATGCAGTTTGTATACAGTGAGTTTTGCGCCTCTTTTTCTCCCACCACATTGCTAGGGCGTTACGCGCAGAAAATTAATAAAATAGTTTTGAATGAATGCATTATTAGTCCAATAATAGGCTGCCTTAACTTACCAGCAAAATAAGGCCAATTATAAACCATCTTTGTCCAACTAATCTCTGTTAGTCACTTTCATTACACCTGTGTGTTTCATGAGTTTTCTTTACGAAAGTAGCAAACTAAATGATTACTTAAGCAATGGGCTGAGTAGACACAGTACTGGTGCATTATTGAGCGACAGCTTTCTGACCCACACGAATATCACTCAATGTTGCGGTCAAATTGGTTCACTCCACTCCGGTCACATACTCTGGTGCTTATACAGATAACAAGCGTAAAACCCCAACAGTCAAAGAATAACATGTTGAAGCAAGGTGGCTGGGAAAACAAAAACTTTAATAGTCAGAACCTAGGAAGTAACCAAAAGAGAAGCCAGTTTCTGGGGTGGTGTCCAGGCCTTTTCCGGTATTGCCGGTTGAACATATTTCCTTTTAAATCCTCATTTTCCATGAAGATTAAAACATAACGATGACCAGCATGTCATAATTGATTTTGCTAAAACCTTTGACTTTTTCAACAATTGCATAACATAGGGTAGAGGACTGTCTTGCCTGGTTTGAAAATGATTTCTCTGACCTTGTACAGTGTCAAATCTGAGTTCCTGCTGTCCTCTCCTCTGGCAGTTTCCATGAGTGTCCCTCAAGGTTTAATTATTGGGCCTACCTTATTCTCGGTTCATATTAATGATGTTGCTCTTGCTGCAGGTAACTCCATCATCCACCTTTATTCCACAAAAAGGCAACCTTCCCAAATGCTGCCAAGCATATACTTACCTTCCAGCCAATCCAAACTTCAATAACATAATCTTTAGGTTTGATGCTAAAAAGCTCCTCCATGTAATTTCTTAGCCCTGCCCCCTTTAGCACTCATCACTGTGACCTATACACCCTGGTTAATTGGTACACCCTTCATGCTCAATGCTAGATTCACTGGTGCCAACTTATTTCACTATTAGTTAAATGCCTTTTCTACATTCACTCATTTAACTCTGGCTACTCCTTCACTCCGGAAGAGATCTTACTCTGGTTACTCCTGAAGCCTATTCTTCCCTTGGTCGATACTCATTTCAGTTTGCTGCTGTCACTGACTGGAATGAATTGCAAATGACCCTTAAGCCTGACACGCTCTTCTCACTTTACTCCTTCAAAAATAAAAGAAACGAGCTGATGTCTGAACTGCACCTGCTGAATCTCTTATTCCTATCTGTGCATATGTCCCACTATCATTTATTTTGATTTATGTTAATTTTTTTATTTGCATTTATACATATCTTTTTTCATCTTACATTACTGATGTTGCTTTGTGCCCTGTCTTGGCTTGCGTTTGAATGCCTTTGGCCAGGTCATCCTCGACAATGAGAATTGGTTCTCAATTGACTTACCTGGCTAAAAAACGGTTAAATAAAATCAAAATAGAATGCGGAACAGCAGTGTGGACTAAATTATGTGTGTGTATGTGTGCGGGTGCGTGCGCGTGTGCACACTTAAAGTGAGTGACCAGATTGAGTGTTTTTGACTATGTATCAGCCGAATATGTTCAAATGAGCTGGAGTGTGTGTTCTCCGTTGAAGTGCGCGCGTGTGGGTGTACATGTCTGCTCTAAGTCGCAGGATCAAAGCAGGGGGCAGATGGGCATTTTGGTTCGACAGCCAGACGCCCTGTGGGTTGACGCTCCGTTGTTCCAGTCCCTCTGTCCTGGTGGTGATGCTACTGAACTGTCTCTGTCCGCTATGTCGGAATAGGGAGTCAGTTGGGAAGCACAGGGGCTGAAGGTAACATATCTGTTCCAGACAAGGCACTGGGAAGGAGACATTTCTCTTCCTACCTATGGCGGCCTCTTCCTCTTCTGGCCCCGCTGTTGCTCCGTTCCTGTCTTCCATATCAATCATTGGATCTATCCGCGTACCTTTCTTCATCTGTCTTGGCTCCATACATTGGTTGAATCAATTCCAGCAGCCCCCCCCCCCCCAAAAGCAGTGAACATGTGCGCACGCACACTCAAAGCGAACATGGGTAAAACCTAAGTGGGCGGAATTGAATTTGGGGAAACACCACCGAATGGACAGCAAAGCTATTACTCTTGTCTTGTATCAATGATGACCACAGAAGCACGCACACACACACACACACACACACACACACACACAGACACACACAAAAATCTCAACAAACATGCAGTGCAAAGGCTTGGATGGATGCTGATAGATTTGATTCGTATGTGTGTGTTTGTGCAATTCTGTTCTTGTGTGCTTCTGCTCGTGTGTGTGTCTTGAATACTAACAGTAAGGGAATATCTTCAGTTATTGTAAACTTTTGAAGAAATGCATAACACCTCATCAAGTTTTTAGTGAGAATTATACACATGAATTTTGTCTGTCAAGGGAAAATTGGAGCTATGCAAGAGGTTTTATAAGACCTGCATCTCTAACCTAGTATAACTGCAATCGTGCAGTTTAATAAAAACATTGTACACCTTTAAATATGTGGAGAAAAATGGAGCTTAGTATGGCACAGTGTCCAATCAGTCAGTCCATCTCTCTCTCTCTCTCTCTCTCTCTCTCTCTCTCTCTCTCTCTCTCTCTCTCTTTCCCTCTATCCAAATCTCTCTCCAACTCACTGTTACTTCTTCTCTGTCTCTCCATCGCCCCTCTCCAGACTGACCTCCATGCTCCATCTCTCTCCCTCAGGTCAGATTGCTAATGAGCAGTGTCTATACCCACACAGAGGTCTGTGATTGAATGCTTGGCCATAATGCCGGCTCTCCATCTACGGTACGTCGAGGAGATGTATCAACCCTGGCTGCAGCAGAGTGAAGTTGGAGGGAGGTAGGAAGAGAGGGCGGGAGATTGAGGAGAAATAGATGGAGAGTGCGAAGGAAAGAGAGAAGGAGAGAGAGATGGATAGAACGAGGTGAAGAGAGATTGAGAGAGAAACTGACAGAGACGCCAAAAGCGAGCAATCCGAAAGTGGAAAATAGGTTATAAAGAATAGGTGGGTAGATTGTTGGTTGCAAAAACACTAAATAAACGTAAAGCTCTTATACTTTCAATGCATTGTTCCACAGAAGGTGGGTGATACTTGATATAAACAATCTGGGTAAAGTGTTTTTACTTGGGTTATTACCCCTGCTACAGCATTGGTAGACACCGCCACTCATCCTGTTGCCCATGTCCTGTTTCCCAGCTCTCGTGCTTGATCGTATTAATCATTGCTTCACAGCAGAGCGCAGGGATTAGTCCAATCTATAGTAAAAATAAATAAATGAAAAAAAATGGTAATGAATATAAGAGATGAACCATATTGTCCATTACAAATGGAGTCCTGGTGTGCTATAAAGACAATGCACACAACACGATTTGGGACGACTATGTGTGTGAATGAAAACCCTGAAACATACATTCGAGACGGAGACTGAGATGAGAGGTGACTTATATGTGTGAGTTGGGTTTCAGTTGTTTCACAAGCGTGGTGTTTGATAGCATTGATTTGGCTGGACTTCCAGTCCTTCTCATTTACTTTCTGCTTCCCAAATGCACTATTTAAAAAAGCCCTATCATTGATCCAGGGCATTCTGGCCTTGGCAAAACAGGGGCACTTTACAGGGATTCAGGGGCACTTTACTAGTTGTAGTAACAGAACTAGTAGTAACAGTAACTCTGGTAGTAGTAGTAGTAGTATTAGCAGCATTAATAGTAGTAGTAGTATTAGCAGCATTAATAGTAGTAGTAGTAGTAGTAGTAGTATTAGCAGCATTAATAGTAGTAGTAGTATTAGCAGCATTAATAGTAGTAGTAGTATTAGCAGCATTAATAGTAGTAGTAGTATTAGCAGCATTAATAGTAGTAGTAGTATTAGCAGCATTAATAGTAGTAGTAGTATTAGCAGCATTAATAGTAGTAGTAGTATTAGCAGCATTAATAGTAGTAGTAGTAGTAGTAGTAGTA
>JACXGI010016034.1:0-16485 GCA_016801175.1 Esox masquinongy | reverse complement strand
ACACACACACACACCCAAATACACACACACAAACTCACCGCCCATGTTTTGGTGAGTCTGAAGATGGGAGCGCTTTGTAGACCTGACACCACAGCCATCACAGAGTGCAGGTTGTTTATGTCACACAGTTTCTGAGGTGAACAGAGAACACTTACATCAACAAAAATTAATCAGTAAAGGACGGTAAATTAATAGTGAATTAGCATTCCAGTGAGGCCCCTACCTTGGCAGTTCTGATGTACAGGCTGAGGACCTCGGCTCTGATCTTCAAAGTCTGAGCGTGGAGGATCTCCCTCACCACCCAAAAGGTCGTCTGGAAACACAAAATCAATGAAAACCTTTAAAACAAGGAGAGGGAAAGCCAGCCAGTCAAACAAAAACATATTACATGGTAATTCATTCACTATTTCACAGAGCAAAGTTACTTAAACATCAACCTGATAAGGATGATTAAACAGCACTTCAACACAGCAGGCAGACTGACGGAAACCTAACCATAAGCACTGTTTAACATCAGGTACAACGCTCCTCCATACGGCGGAGTCCGACCAGTCCTGCCACGGTCACCCCGATGTCTGCCAAAACCTACATCTTCACACAATCCTTAGACCACATCCAAAGGCTCAACTAATGGGAACGTTCCATCACATTAACTTTTCCATTCGCCTCGACTTCTTCGGGGGAGAACGGGAGTGCTCGAGGAGACGGGTGAGAACAGAGGAGCGTTAACTAGGCTCCAGCGGACAAATCGACAGACACCAATAAGTCATGTGAGAGAACGACACTGGTGTGTTTGTGCGTTAACCCCGAGAAAAAACGAACGGATGGAACCGAGACAGGCCGGCATGCACGTACACACTTGGGAGGAGAGCTGCGCTGAACACGTGAGTAAGGTGAATGATTCAGTCTCGTTTAAGGACCCTCAAGAGAGGGAGGGAGGGAGAAGGAGCAGAGCAGGAGGAAAACAGAGTGGTGGGGTGAACAAGCTGATCCAGTATTAGCTGTCTGTACATTGTGTTCCAGAGGGAGACACACACAAGGGGGAGACAGGGGGAGGGCAAAGAGGGAGAGTGCAGCTCAGCGATGAGAGAAAGATCTAGAGCGCTGATGTCACCTAACCACAAGAAAAACAAGAGAGTACGTGCTCTTCACCAGAACGTCTATCCAGCCTGTCAGCAGAACGGGCTGAGCCATCAATGTGTCGTCGGCTGTGGGGAATATAGACCGAGCTCTGGCTCCCTGCAGTCAGCTTGGTCCCTGTAAACATGCCTCCATCTAGCCTGCTGCTACACATCCAACTGTCCCACCAGCTCGCTTCGTCACTGTCTCTCCATCTAACCCTCAGGGAGTGAATCTCCCCGTTCCGCCCTCGCCAGGTCTTTCTAAAGCCTCCCCTCATCCGTTTGTGCGCGTCTGTGTGTGGTTCTATTGTGCAAGGTTGTGCTGATGAGCATCCCAGACAGACGGACCCGGGGGGGGGGGGTGTCTCTGGGTGAGGGGCCGGCCAAACTCGGCAGAGGGACAGCGGGGGTGTCCGGTAAGATCTCAGCTTACTGCAGGTGGCTTGTACAGTGGAAAACATACAGTACGCGTGCACTTTATTTCTATACTATACCGGGGGCGCGGCCCTGCAACAGACTGAGCGACAGGAGACCGGCCCTGTAGGAAAAGGACTTCTTTCTACTCATACACCCCAGATCCCAAAGCAGAGCATGCTACCAAGTATCTCAGATTTCTCATGAAGTCTTTTAAATGAGCCAAAGGCCAGCGGTACCATCAGACGACTGAAACCGGCTTTCCAGGGCCAAGGAGCAGTGGACCGGACGCAGGGGTTGTCTGGTGATGTCGGGGAATCCTATGTGAACCCACAGCAGGTTCGCTGTGCTAAAGAAGTGATGTCACATGCATGGATGGTCCCCGCTGAGAGTGGGAGTCTAACACAGCCTTAACTAAGTAACGGTCCCCCGCTGAGAGTGGGAGTCTAACACAGCCTTAACTAAGTAACGATCCCCGCTGAGAGTGGGAGTCTAACACAGCCTTAACTAAGTAACGATCCCCCGCTGAGAGTGGGAGTCTAACACAGCCTTAACTAAGTAACGGTCCCCCGGGTCGCCGCGGCACCCCTGCCAAGTAAGCACTCTTAACAGAGCCCAGGACACTGTTGTACCCCTAGGGGATGGAGTGGGCACCCTTCAAGAAAACACTTTGGCCGACATACACCATGTTTCTGAGACAGGCGCTGCTGGGTGCTTAACCAGTCTCTTGGGATTGGTCCATTTGCATAAAGTATGTACATGTCACAGGGCACATGTCACAAGTAACGTTGTTCAGAACCGGGCGCACGCACGCACGCACGCACGCACGCACGCGCGCGCACACACACACACACACACACACACACAAAATTAATTGACGCAGATACGCGCAGTGAAGACAAGCAGACGTGAATCTGTCGTTGGATAATGAGGTGTGTTAGGAGTAAGTGAGTGAGGCAGATGAAGAGAGTGGCAGGATGAGGAGAGGAGGGTAGAAAAGGAGGTGATGGAGGTTGTGTATGACACTTCACTATAGTAACAGAGAGAGCAGGAGAATTAAGAGCTCCCCCCCAAAAAGTGAATGTTCAGAAACAAGGTGTCAGCAGTTTGAGCAGGTTTTCCCCTCAGACGGACACAGACACGTGCACACGTCCTTGTCCACAGATGCAGTGCAGACAGAGGTCATTGGTGATATTATAATCCACCCTGGCCTTGTTGCAGCCTTGTAACACCATTCCCAGCCAAACAGGTTTATAGTCCTGTCCAGTATGGCCACTACACTGTTCTCGCTTCACTGTAAATCACCCTGCAATCTCTGGGGACTGCTAGTGTGCGCATACTGGGGTTTTACAAGGCCAGGCCAGGAGAAAAAGCAGAGGCTCTTCGTTGTCCTTCCTCTAATGTTTATGGGTTTATAAAGCCTTCCTGTGATCCGCTGCGCTCCAACTCTTCAATCAGCATAAATAACTGGGAGCACAGACATTAGCCGATAGCTGAGGATTATCACTGTAATGGACTAAGTTTCTCATAAAGGCACCCACAGACGTCTTGAGAGTTTCAACTCACTGCATTGTGAAGAGGCCTGGCTGTGGTTATGTTGGGGGCTGGTGCCTTCAAATACATGTAGTGACTCACCATGAAAATGAAGTACGATTCAAACCACTATCCCAGTCTTAAGTCTTCTCTTTGGTACCCGGGATCAGAGCATCTGCTAAACAGTGATTCATTTAACGGTGGCGCGGCGCCACAGCAAAACCATCACAGCCATGCCAAAACAAATAAGGAACAGGGGGTAGGACGGAACCGTTCCTCCGAGGCACAGTTTGAATATGCTACAACAGTCCACATTTCATTAGCATTGTCCTTTATCAACAAGACAAGTAAAGAATAGAAAAACCAGAGAAGTGTAGTAGTGTAGTTGATCTATTCACCACATTCAGTGATTCTCTGTTCTACACCAGGGAAGCACTGCCGTCATCAAAAGGCACGAGTTCCATAGGGAGGACAAGCAATTTCAAAACACAAACGGCAATATAGCTTATTACACTGCTGACAGGCCAAGAGACAATGGTATGTGGAGGGAGATAAAGAGGAAGGGCAAAGGCAGTCGGTTGAACCAGGGTTGAACCAGGGCTGAACCAGGGCTGAACCAGGGCTGAACCAGGGCTGAACCAGGCGTGTGACGGATGGTAGGTAGGGTTGAGCAACGGCAGAAATATGGGGACATGAAGTGGTTTCTGTGAGAGGTACAGCCTGGGGGGATTTTGATCTGAACATCAGGTGTGTTGAAGTTAGTCAATCAGTGAACCGACCAACTGAACCTGGTCTTCCCTGCTGGTTAAATGGAAAACATACAAGACTCGTCAGGAATAGGGATGCCTACGCCTGATTATAGTTCAAAATGTTAAAACGTTTGAAACAATAATTTTACAAATATATGTTACGTGGCTCATTTCTGAAGGTGGAAATTATTTTTGGTGGTGTGGGGATAATTTAATTGTCAACAATTTTAGAGTCCTTTTTTAAAAAAAAAAAAAAAAAAGAAAGAACCTTCTCAGAAGTTCTACATAATTCTCTTGGGGTGGTCCCCAGACCTGAGATACAAGAGAACATTGAGGCTGAGGCTCTCCTCAACCTTTCCTTCACAGCAACTGTTTTTACCAGGTAAACATTTCAACTGCAAATGTAAAATATTAAGTAGCCACCCAGGAGGTACTGGCTTTGACCTGCTTAGAGGGTCCGACTCTTAATCAGGGGAAACACCGGCCTGGGTTCAGGAAACATGCCCCCCTCCAGCCTTAGCTAGTCCCATTCAGAAGGAACCGTCTCTAGCTCGGTCCAACCTTTGAGTCTTTCCCTTCACCTAACTTCTCTCTTTTCGAATGCTCCAGTATCAGCCCATTACTAACCCCGCAATCTCCAATCACAGCAACATACTCAATACGAAACCATTATCATAGAGCAGTGTGGAAGTACCAACCTACTGCTTACACATCCATCTGGTGTTTTGCAATCAACATGACGTCAGAGTAATATGGAGTTAGATGATTTGGACAACCTTCCCCTCGTTGACCAAAACCTGATGAAAACTAAAGGAGCTAAAGGAGTAAGGGGAAGACTGGAGCTCAAGCCTCTTCTGGGATCATTCCTTCCCCCTGGTCAAGCCCCATTTTTCACAAGGCTCCTCTTGCTTGGTAGATACTGGTCCGTCTGTCTGTCTACCCGTGCAGCTAACTAACATTTGTAATGACTGTTTTCGCCCGTCTATAAATGAAGTTTCCACAGCAACACATTCCTATAACATCATCTCATACTGAAACAGTGCGGTCTTAAAGACGCTCTTAAAGAGGCAGATCAAGGATGGATTGCAGTAAAGACGCTCTTAATGGGGTCTTAGAGCATTTTTAGGCTATGAGAACCAAAAACCTGCCTTATTTTGCATGTTAATTTACATAACGCATAACGTAGCAGTTGACATTGGCATCTACCAGCAGACAAGCTGAGAGGCCTGAGGGCTTGAATGGAGGGGGATGTGCGTGCAGCAAATGGAAAAGCCCATTAGTGTCCACTGTCCAGACATCCTTCATTCGCAACTTAGCCCGTAAAAAAATATAGCCTATATAAAACATACTGGCCACACACACACACGCACGCACGCACACACGCACGCACACATGCACACACGCAACCGCTCACACAAACATTAAAACGGTACAAAAACATACAGTCACTCGGACCACAGAGGAACATATCCAAAATGGCGAAATCAGCCTTGAGTGAGAGAGGGGCAGCTAAGGACAGTTCTCTGGGCGAGAGTTAGTCCCTCTCAGCACTCTTCTGAATGTTTATTGGCCATAGCAGGGACGCAGACAGAACCCAGTCTGATGTGGTGAAACAATGAAACAGACGGTGTGCGTGTGTGTAAGAGCTGAGTCAACAAGTCGGGTGGAGGTACATTTGGTAACCATGACACCACCCCGGTTCCAAAACAAACCATTTGGGGGGGCGAGGACACAGGATCATAACTCATCCAGGGGAACATTTCCCTTTCATTCATCCCACGCTTGCTGCCTGCGCGCGCGCGCGCGCGTGCGTGCGTGCGTGCGTGCGTGCGTGTGTGTGTGTGTGTGTGTGTATATATATATTACCTGGTTGAACCTGCGGGTGAAGGCCACAGCATTTGGGGCAGAGCTGTGCTTCTCCTTTTTGTTCCATCCGCAACTCGACAGCTCCTAAAACACACAAATACACACTCTGTTAAAAGAGACACAAAACATAGCCAGAGACTCACACGACACACCCAACGGCACGTCTCCTCCGCTGCTAAAGCCGTCACATGCAGATTTATATGGCATACCAGGTCTGTTTTCCATGTAGAGAGGAGAGTGTGTTTCCCATGACAGAGCCAGACCATTCTTTACCGTTCACTGAAAGGGCTGGAGGCATTTAAGGTCAGAGTTGCCATCAGTTGCCTGAAGCAGCCTGCAAGTTCATTTATATACACAGAGTACCAGTCAAATGTTTGGCTGGCGCACGCACACACACAAAGTCAATCAATTCAACACTGCACCAGCTTCCTTAGAAAGGAGGACTGATTAGAATCAGGCATGGAAATAAGTGCTGAAAAACTACATCACAATTGAGAAGATGAGAACAAGCTATAAGATGAGTAATGCCAGCACTGACACCGGTAAAACAAATTCAGATGCCCTATGTTACTGTATTGACCCCATATCATTAACACTAGTGCACCAAGACCATGAGACAGACAGACAGGTAAAAGACAGAGACAGACAGGTAAGCCCTCTGGTCACAGCAGACTGGACCAGGGGTCAGGGACATCATCAAGGGGCCTCTGACGCTGGCTGTTGGATTGGCTGCCGAAAAGCAAAAACGTCCTTCCCCACCAGCCGCAAACACTTAGAGCAACCACCTGGGCCCAGTGAGACGTGCACACATGCACGTGCGCACGCATGTGCGTACACACCAAAATAGCGTTTGCACGCGCGCGCACAGAACAAATCTTTCCCAGATATTAAAACCAGATGTGAGCGGGTGCTTTAAAACCTTGAACATCATGGGTTCTAAGAAGACGACAGAGATGGCCCTGTATTAAGAAGACGACAGAGATGGCCTTGTATTAAGAAGAACAGGAACTGACGCGAGGGGAGAAGATTGGTGAGAGTTGAGAAAGGAGGATGGAGAGAAAAGATGAATGAGAGGAGAAAGAGCGTGTGTGTGTGTGTGTGTGTGTGTGTGTTTATCGGATCAAAAGAGATTAAAATGAAGATGAACAAATGATGGAAATGCACCACGCAGGTCCATGGGCGCCAGGCTCTGAGTGATGATATAGTATCATGGGGTCCAGATCACCGGTCACAACAGTTTGCGCACGCTGCAGGAGAGAGATGACATTTTTGGCAACAGCGTGCGCCAATATAATCAGTCATCCGTCACACAGTATGTGGTGCGAACTCTGATTAGTTCACCCAGGAATGTCCTAAAACCTGGTTTCTGCACATCTTATTAAACCATTAATATTTTCTAATCTAGAACGTCCAAGGCAACCCATCAAGCCTTACGTAAAGCCCCATGTGTGTTTGAGGGTTCAGGTTATTTTCCACTGGGTACATCCCACTTGATAATCCACCGACACGGGATTAAGGTCCAATCCATGGTCGATAAAGAACTCCATGATACCTTAGTGTTTTACAGCAGTATTTCAACTTGTCTGATTGCCCCTAAAACCCTGAACAGTTTGATGTATTTCATTTGAATTGCCCGAGTTAAGGATTTCTATTTACAAGGATATTGATACGTTCAGGTAGTTCGTTAGCCATGAGATCAAAGCATGACAGACATCTGTGTTCCTATCATAGATTAGAGAGGTTTATGACTATTGATTTAGTTCCATTTGGCAAAGTGGAGGTTATCTCGCTTTGCAATAGGAGGGTTTAGAGTTATTTCACAGTTTCATGTCGAGTCAGGATTTCTCGTAATCAGGAATCTATGGGGGGGGGGGGGTTGTTCCTGGCACTCGTTGGGTCCTGTGAATACAACTGTGTAACATCTAAACGCCACAGTGTGTATTTTTGCTGACCAGTTCTCTCTACATAGTTACAGTTGCCTCTTTATCACATGGAGACTTCCAGCCGGATAACGCATCACGTCACCAGGCATGTTATTGTCTCAGAAGGGTTCCAGGAACATTACAGCCAGACTGGTTTACTTCATTACCCCGGGAAGTCCCCAAACATCTAACCAAGAGCATCATTTGGGATGAAATGGGTTGTTGTAGCACAAACGGACCACCGTCAAATCTGCAGCAGCGGCATGACGCCATCCAATCAGCATGGACAAACATCCCTGTGGAACATTCTAGACACCTTGTAGAACCCACACCAAAGAATTCAGGCTGTTAGAGAGGCTCCAATTCGGTGGATAAATGCAGTTAATAAACTGACTACTGACCGGCCTGATCGTGAGGAACACCAATCTAGCATCGGGTAGAACCCCCTTTTGCCTTCACCTGCTTCAAGGTTCAGTGTGTTGCGAGTTCAGAAATGCCCGTCTGCACTCCGATGTTGTGAAGAATGGTTATTTGAGTATTTGGGGCTTTTCAGTCACCTTCTCTTCTGACCTATGTCAGTAAGGTGTTTCCACCACAGAACAGCTGCTTAATGGACATTTGTTTTTTTTGGTTTCACACACTGTAGTGTGTGAAAATCCCAGGACAGCTGTTTCTGAGACGCTGGAACCACCACGTCTGGCGCCAACATTCATACCACTGTCAACGCCACATAGATCACACGTCTTCCCCATTCTAATGTTTGATCGAACAATAAAAAGCAAAGTTCTTGACCACGTCTGCCTGTTTTATGTATTCAAGTGACTTCAAGTGCCCGTTGTCTGTGTGGTAGCTCAGTGGTGCCACACAGAATACACTTTCCCCTCTGTCAATCATCCCCCCCTAAACCCCCCAGCCCACAGTTGTCATCCACCTCTATGTCATTCTACTTCCCCTTCGGCTACTAATCGCTCCCAGATTGACAGGGAGGGAGAGGAGAAAGAGATGACAGCTCTAAAGTCAGAAAGCAAGCGATGTTGATAATCAAAGCAGTGCAGATCCCGGAGGAAGACTTAGAGTTGAAGTGATTGTCTCTGATGCATTATCACACCACACACAAATGCACCACCTCAACAGAACAATAAAACCTGTATTTATGAACTACATTTCCCCGGTTGTCAAAGCACCTAACATGGTGTGGTGGTTACCTCAGTAAATCGGCCACCTGGCACTCCCTCATAACCCTAACATTCTAACACCCCACGACGCATTCCTCAAATCTCAACTAAAGGAAACACTAAATGATGTCTCATAAAAGAGAGAAAAGGGTCAAACTTTCGCAGTTCTCTCGTAAACCCACCCAATTACAACTTGCCTTTGTAAAATCAGCAGGGAACTGTTCTAGAGCAAATCCAAAAGCCACTAAGAATTTATTCATAACTTCATCGTCTTGATTCATTTTAAAGGCATTTAAAACAGCTCAATGCACATGGCCCTGTAGTGCCATGTCAACATGGTCCGGGGGTTTGTGTGTGTTGGATGTGGAAGTTGTATGATGGTAGTGGACTTTAACGGTGCTAGTAAAGTTCTGTCAGCCTGATAAACCATGCCAGACAAGTTTCAGAAGACTGCACATCGTCTTGATCTAGGATGAAGCGCCACAGTCAGTCAGTCAGGGAATCAATCAACAGATCCCTGCTACCACAAAGCTTGCATCTTGTCGTCGTCTTGTGCTTTAAGCAAAGCACATAAAATTCCTTTTGTCCTACACTTACCTCAATGCCTATTAGCCTTAACGGCAGGCCTGGCTAAAGCCAACCAAAGGCATCAAATGGAGCACCAACTAAATTTTGGAACAAAAACAATATTTAATTGTATCTTCCCTTGCTATTCATACTTCCGATGGTTTATTTGACGTGTTATTATTGCAATTTTCCACTCGCATTGTCAATGTAAACAAATGTCCACCATGCAAATAAAGAAAGCTTATTTGAATGACCGAGACTGAATAAGGTTGACAGCCGGCGTAATGGAAATTTAGTGTTTGTGTGTGGTACTATTATGTAGAGGAGGCCAGACAGAGGTCCCCTAGCAGGAGGCCATCAAACTGCCTGAGTGCAGTGTGCCTGTGATTACTAAATCATTCAGACCATTACCTTACCTACATTCAGTGAGCTCTACGAAATTATTCTGGATGTGTTTTCCTTTTGTCTAACCTTTTTGGGATGGAAAATGTGTTTAGGGTTAGAGTAGGTTTACAGACTAATTGTTAGGTTTATGTTTGAGAGCTGGTCACATTCAAGATAAAATAGGATTTTCAATGGGGAAAATTAGTCCCCACAACAATAGAGCTTCCTTAAGAGTGTGTGTGTGTGTGTGTGTGTGTGTGTGTGTGTTTGTTCTGGAGTCTCAGCCCCATGTTGGCTAGTCTTACATGTTAAGTGGTAAACTCATATTGTGTACGTCTGCATTGCATCCCCTACATATGATGCGTTAAGATGAGTTTTCCAGAGACATTCGAAGACCAAAAGAAAGACTGACGG
Source organism: Esox masquinongy (assembly GCA_016801175.1). NCBI lineage: Eukaryota > Metazoa > Chordata > Actinopteri > Esociformes > Esocidae > Esox > Esox masquinongy. The sequence continues at coordinate 6,340 of JACXGI010016034.1, read as the reverse complement.
GTGGGGAGAGAAAAGACAGATAAGTGGGGGAGAAAGATCTTGAAGGATGTCAAATGATCAGCAGGCAACATGGCCGCTTTGCAACCTCTACTTTTAGCTCAGATCTTTTCACCAGTCGCTCCGTTCCCCACCTCCACATCTCTCTCCCGTTCTCTAGCGAGGCTCCAGTCGGACACACATCCATCTTCCCTAACCAGAACCAGACATGGCCTAGCACTAATGTTTTCAGAAAACAACGCTTGTAAACGGCAGTAGAAAGTTTCGGCAACACGTTCGCAACAGCTGAAGAAGAGCTCTTTCACATTTCTCCTCCTGCCGTTGGGAATCAGTCTTCGTAAGTGGTTTTCCTACTGAGTCTGGCAGAGACCTTTACATCATCGTTCAGTAACCCAACAGCTACCACCATCTGGCGCTTCTGCTCAATCCAAACAGCTTATTTAACTGTACTATAAGTCCCAAATCGTCAAACAGCTATTTAGTTATTAAAAAGTTATTAGGTAGCCTGGTCAGAATATTACTCCATAACATCAGAGCTGTAACACACCAGAACACTATACAGCTGACTTTACATTACAGTCCTGGAGATGACAACCTTTCCATGAGGCAGCATTCTAATGGATGGCTAGTAGCCTGTTTGCAGCCTGCACTGCGCCGGTGCCAGCTTCCATAAACCCGCGGCTATAAAAACCTTATTACAACTTCAGCCAACAATCAGGACAGCTTGGAAACAATCGGCCGGAAAATGTGACAGAGTATTTTTTCATTGCTGTTAATAAGCAATATGTCAATGCGTGTCTCTACAGGGGCCTGGTCCGAGGTCTGATAAGCAGCCATGGCTGGGACCGAGACTACTGAAGAGAAGGGATCCTGAGTCAATCTCTTACAGTAAGGTCACCTTCACGTCTCAGGCCAGGTTAAGCCTTCAAAGGAGTTGGTGGCAGAAAAATACTTTTTGGAAAAAGTTTCTAAAATGTAGCTATATCGGCTTTCACTATTGCATAAAACGTGCCGTGTCATGTACCATTAAGACTGGTGACGGCTGAGTGGTTCCACTCGCCTGGGAGAAGGAAACAAAAGCTTTTGTGATGCGTGTGTAACTTAGGACTTATGTACTGGCGTCAATGAGAGAGAGAAGTCTGGTCAGGGTTTACCCCGATAGAACAACAGATAACAGGCAGAACATTGCCCATCTCTCACAGTAAAACACCAAGTGTCTCCAGGCTTTTTTTCACCATTATACTATTCATATATTCAGTTAAACAAACTGAACGATATAACAGGGGACACGTGCGCAGAAGTTTTTTTTCCCATTGTAGATGTGAGGGGAAGAAAAGTGACAGGGGTGGAAACTTCAAGGAAGTCAACTCAGTGACGGCTCTGTATTATGGAGCGCACGCACGCACGCACGCACGCACGCTACTCTACTGGAACCGTAAAGTGCCCTTTGCTCTTACTCCATTCTTTTTCTTTTACAGGTTACCCTCTCTTTTCACCAAATGCCTTTTCAATCCCGGCCGGCCCGCGTGCAGTCAGAACAGAATAAAGGCATGGAGAGGCCGGAAGTCAAGATGCCATTGACTGGATGTTGATTCATTGTCTGGCAGGCAGACCGCAAACCGCAACCAACTCAAGTGTCTTTCTTCCATTTCCTTCTTCTTCATTTTGGGGTGCTTCCTAGTTGCAGCCAGAGCAAGTGGGCCTGAGTTGTGTGGGTGTGTCTTTAACTGTTCCGCTGCGGCCAACCCCAAAACACAGGTTAGCCCTGCGGCCTGTCCGCTCACTTTTGACACATGCTTACTCTTTTTTTCACATATACGATTTATAGGGTCCGAGAATGAGTGAGTGTGTAACTGGAGACGGAGGGGAACAGACAGACAAACTCACCTCAGGTTGGATGGCTTTGAACACCGGGGCGTCCATGAGAGTGATCTGACCCTGGAGACAAAGGGAAAGAAAAGAGTAAAAATATGGGGGTACAGAGTAGTAATTAGCACCAATAGTTTACTTGACATCATTGCAGTGGCTCTCAAATCTAATTCAAACCTCCCAGAAATAACCCAGAGATTCCACTTGTATGGGGAAAGGGGTAAAGAGCGCCCCCTGTCTGCCAAGCTGGGTACAGCATTTCATACAGGGAAAAAGTTCCCCATAGAACGCAAATTGATTGCGGACTTTGTCAGCATTAAAGACCTGCTGTAGTAATCACAAATCACAGCTGAGACACATAATGCTTAAGTCACACTGCCTGAAAAAAACAATGGTCCTAAATCATATATATTCTCTGCAATATACAGAGCATTAGCTTTCCAGGGAAATCACAGACCATTCATTTTACCTTAAAGACCGATAGGCTAGCCTAATGAATAATAACAATAGCCGTTGTGGTGTTCAGCAGAAGCTTTTAACCAACAAATGTGCCATCACGTATGTATACATTTTAAGTGAGAGTGGCCCCGGGAATCGAACCCACATTCCTTGCGATGAAAGTAGCATGCCCTACCAACAGAGACATATAGGACCAATCCACGCAAGCAGGCCATCTGTCATCTGACATCATGGAAACTAACTGGAAGACATTAAAGAGAAACACTGTGCTGATCCATCAATCAGACTCAGAGATTTGGAGACTTGGAGCTTTTGGATTGGCCTCCTTCTATTGAGCTTGTCAGAGGAAATTAGGGCCAGCATCCCCCTGCCAACACGCATCAATTATTACTGATCACTCACCACCTCACTCCTTTTCTCTGCTCTTTCTAGAAAAATATCTTACTCCTTCCCTCAACTACCAAAGTCGAGTTGGAAACAGTTCAGGGAACAGAACCGAAATAGAACATTTTAAAGAACAATAGAAAATAGAATGGAAACAGAACCCGGGAATGTAGGCAACCTGCAGTGTTCCGGAACCGCTGTTCTCTAACCTTGAAATATAAAAGGAAAGGCAGCGTCCTAGGGTGGTCCAGAGGTCGAGGCCCCTGCCTCCAGCGCGCCGCTACAGCATGGGTTTGAATCCAGCCCGCTGCTCTAGCAGATAGAACTAATGTCCACGCTGACTCTTCCAAAACAGCATAAATGCCTTCATTTTGTTTTTGTTGATATAATACATATTTACTGAATTAGAAGTAAAGCCCATTACTTTTGGAAAATTAAAACTAATTGAGATCTTGAGATTCTGATCAGGAAGCAGGACAGCAGAGACATCTGTTCTCGTTTCCACGGGGACTTACGGCATACTCCTCCGGGGTGACCTTCAGGACATCGAAGACGACCGCGTCAAAACTCTTCTTCGGCTCGGAACCCTTATCACTGAGAGACTCAGAGCTGCTGCTCTTCTGGATGGACACACAGGGACACGTGTTAGGGACAGGAGACATAGGAAACTAAAACCTAAAACTAACGTTACCCCTTATCACCCCAGTGGAAAACTAGTGCAGTGTGCACAGTTTCTTCCCAATCCTGCGCGGACACATGAAATGCAGTTCAGGTGGGGGCGGGGCGGGGCCGGGGTCTCACCTCTGAGGTGGCGGCAGCGGCGGTGGTGACACATGATTGGCCATTGGGGAGGTCCATAATTCCCACACCATCTGTCTGTCAGCGAAGGAGAGAACTCCTCATCCTGATCCTCAGTGTAGGCACTCTGAACAGACACACAACACTGAATAAATACATGTCTAACTTTCCTACTGATACTGGCTCAACACTGCCCCCTTGTGGATCAAACGGGTACGGATTCACTTCAGATGGGGAAATGAGCAGCAATTCTAACTAGGTGCCACGCACGCACGCACGCACACGCTCGCACACGCTCGCACACGCTCGCACACAACGTGGTTTAACTAGCTCAGTTGGCAGTGTAATCCTCAGGCATTAGAGCAAGCGTGCAGAGACAGACAGAGAAAGGAGATAGTGTGTCTGGGGTAGGTAGCCAACAGCAGAAGGGGCTTAGCTAAAGATCTGGAGCAGCAGGGCGGATGGGGAGAAGTTAGATTGCCCTATGGAACACTTTACACTTGTAGGCTTATAGTAGCAATCAACAACTTCCAGCCAGCATCCCTCATGCCCAGAATCAGCTGCCTTTCCGAAGTATGAGAAGAGATTGGTAACAGTGACATGTTGTAATACCTCTAGCTGTCTGACAACATCCCTAATGTTCTCACTGAACACAAGACAACCTTGGCTTTTGGTGGCTCTTCTGCTATACTCGCTTCCTGTGTGTGTGTGTGTGTGTGTCGCTAACCAAGCTACAATAACAAAGGCTTCCTTCCACAGATCATGAGCCCGCCAATATGAACCAGTAGAGCTCTCCATCTCTGTCTGCCTCTAAGTGGATAGAGTACTGGCCAGTTGTAAATAGTCCAGAACACTCTGTCCCTCTAACCTTCTGTCACAATAAACAAAGGCTTAATGCGGCTTTGATTCTTCTCAGGGTCTTACTGCAGCTTGTGTGGCGCGCGCACACACAGACACACAGACACACAGACACACAGACACACAGACACACACCTTACCAGCAGTTTCAGATGGGCATAGTGCTGGAGAGTTCAGGTGTCTTCTTGACACTGCAGTGTGTTTAATCAGACTGTCCCCTCCAGAAGCCCGTCGTCTGGAGAGAACAGAGGATGTTTGGTTAATAGTGAGCACCGGCTGCACGCACGCACGCAGGATATTAACACAATAACAAGGCTCTATATAATAATTTTGTAAGTTATACACCATCTCGCACATGGTTATAGACGCGCAAAGCTTTATTTAGAAATATGATAAAAACGTGAAACTAGTTCCAAGGACGAGCTCAGTCAGTGCATTAACTCGGAGGAAGAGAGCTTGGCCACAGTAACCTAAACATTATTCTCATACAGGCTGACTGATTTCACCCAGACCACAAACCTTACTGAAAGGATGAGCTCTTACACTGGTAAAACACTAGCAGGGGTCCTCAACAGGAGGCCTGGGGATCCTCAACAGGAGGCCCTCAACAGGAGGTCCTCAACAGGAGGCCCGGGGATCCTCAACAGGAGGCCCGAGTTACGAACAAACAATCGTTCAGAGTAAAATATATGCATTTCGGTTTTTGGTTGAATACCCATAGACGTTTCTCTCCAGGATTAGGTGGTTCCTATCCTGTTTTATGCATCTTTTGTGCAACGCCTAAGGTCCCAGACTCAACGGGTCAATGTAATTTGTGATCTCTGACCTAGGCTTTCTGAAAAGCTTCTAAACTCCTTTAGTTAATGTGGTTTATTTTGTTCAGAGTTAGGTCCAAGTCATTGTCAGGAGTCCACTACTCGACTCTGAGAAAACCAAAAACAGGACACCCAAACAGGAAACCATTTTCAGAAGGAACAGAAAACAACAAACGGAACTAGCTCAGATGATGCATCCCATGTTTCGAACTGGTTTCGCCAAAGGCTGTGTTCTCCAATTTACTGGTAGGTGTCTTGGTCTGCCCAGCAGTTCCATTCATTTCCATACCCAGGTCATGTGATTCCTTCCCTTTCTACTCCACATTCCTGCAGGCACTGAGAGCAGCCACCAGGGGGCCCTACATGCCCACTCGTCTGTCTGTGGAGACAGCGGTTTCCTTCCAAGGCCTGTAGGCCCTGCTGATCCCTGGAGGTGTTCAGTGAAGACAACGACATACAGGGCCCGTCGCTCCAGGACAGAGAACACAACCCCTTGAGCAAATACCCGGAAACATCACACACACTCAAGTCCTGAACACATGACTCCTGATAGGTCCACACACAAACAGATGACTCTGTCAACAGTGGAGCATTCTAAGGAACGGATCACTTCACACCCACAGATCCCAGAGCCGGACTGGGAGAAGTCACATCATCTGTTGATGGGAAGGTAGTCAGGACCAATATGCTGTGTGGTCTCTTGAAACAGTGACTAATCCACGTGGCTCTTAACTTTGCGCGCGCGCTGGTCCAGTGGGGAGAGTTTCTACAGACAAACAGGATTAGCATGTTGCTGGTGTGACAGTTGGCCATGCTGTAAGACACTAAGCTCTGCTGTGTGTTTTCAGTGTGATCGGGGTCAGGATCAAGAGGCGCGGCAGAGGGGTTAAGTAAACAGACATGTGACTTCACTGTGAGGTCATGAGCGTCAGCTGAGACGTCAGTGGGTTTTAACCACCCAGGACTGAGTGTGACAATACATAGCGACCTCAATGTATCACTTTTGTCACTTCGGCTGCATGCATGCACACAAACAAACCCCACAGCTAAACTGAATTTCACAGATCACACCAAATGAACTCAAACAGGCTATCCTTTCTGCACACTGATAGGCCCAGATATAGACACTACTGTTCTCTACAGCAGCTCTGTGTCTGTGT
>JACXGI010016033.1:0-16541 GCA_016801175.1 Esox masquinongy | reverse complement strand
TACCTTTAAATGCACACACGCACACACACACAGCTACAAAATCTACTAGCTAGCTACGTGTGCCCAAATTTATGTTAGCTGGCTGCATTAACATTATTAAGTTACTTACCTAACTAGTTTTTCCAGCCATAAATATAAGTAATTATTTTGCCACAAACAGAATGTAAGGATCTGTGTAGCTAACTATCTAGCCAGCAAAAAAAAAAAAAAATTATGAACAGTTCCAAATACCAGGCAATTTTGGCACAGAATCTTCAAGTGTCTGTTAGAAAGCTAAATATTTAGAGGAAGTTCACCTTTCAGCACGACAACGAACCAAAGCACACATCCAAATCCACAAAAGCATGGCTTCACCAGAAGAAGACTAACGTTTTGGAATGGCCCAGCCCAGAGCCCAGACCTGAATCCAATTGAACATCTGTGGGATGATCTGAAGAGGGCTGTGCACAGGAGATGTCCTCGCAATCTGATGGATTTGGAGTGCTTTTGCAAAGAAGAGTGGGCAAATATTATCACGTCAAGATGTGCCATGCTAATAGACTCCTACCCAAAAAGACTGAGTGCTGTTATAAAATCAAAAGGTGCTTCAACTAAGTATTAGTTTAAGGATGTGCACACTTATGCAAACAGGTTATTGTGAGTTTTTTATTTTCCCCCCTCAAAGATTTCAGTTTGTTTTTCAATTGAATTGTTCACGTTATAGGTCACATTAAAGGTGGAAAAAGTTCTGTCATGATTTATCTTTGTCTCATTCTTTCACATCACAAGAACCTGGCATTTTAACAGGGGTGTGTAGACTTTGTATATCCACTGTACAACACAGTCTACATATTAGCATTCTTCTTGATTTGAAAGAACTACATCAACCACAGGTGCATCTTGTATTATACATTTTGTATTCCAATATTTTAATTTTGATTTCCATGAGCTGTAGTTCATAATCATCAAGATTGAAACAAAATAGGCTTGAAATGTTTCACTTGGTGTAATGAATCTATAATATATGAAGGTGTCACTTTTTGATTTGAATTACAGAAAAAAATTAACTTTTACACGATATTCAGATTTTTTGAGATGGACCTGTATTTAACTCTTCTGCTCTTTGTTGTATTTCCCAATTTTATAACATCTTATGGCCCCTAACACCAGATCTCAAAACTGTAAAATTAGACATTAAGTTATTTTCATTTGCTCCAGAAAACAAAACTAGGCTGCAAGATCAGAAGAGTACATGAGTCTAGAGAATGAGGAAGCTGGAGAATCTGATAAGAGACATTAATATCTGTCATGGAATCAAACACACATTCAGGTAACCTAATACCAACATTCTTAATAATCAGAAACAGACAATATACAGAATGTATGTGAGACATGCATTAAAATGATCTTCCATACTGTAAAAAAAATAAACTTGTATGGAAGTACTGCAAATTGTTAAATATGGCTAATCCTTACCCAAATAGCCTATATGTAAAAATATTATTGTATTGAAATTCATTTAAAAAATATCTAAAGACACACAGTTCACACACACACAACTGACCACGAAACAGCTGAGCAGTCAACTCAATGACCGTGTGACTTCAACCTCTTAGTCATTGTTTCTTGTCAAATCAAATGTGCTGGATTACAGAGACAAAACATCAAAACTTAAACCACTATCCAAACACTTATGGACTATATTGTAGAACATCACATCATTACTGCAATGAATATTCAATTCAGTTGAACATTATTACTGATGTTTGGTTATACTTTTTGTGTTCCACTGTTTTCTCAAAGTTTGTATGAAGAATAAACAAAGTTAAAGTAAACAGAACAAAGAATCAAAGAATGAAGTAAACAGAACATCAAGTACATCATGAAACACAGATTCCCACAGTAGTGGACATTGTTATGACCGTTTTTATTTGTTTATTTGTTTATTTATTTTTTATTTCAAAAGGTGTTCTCTCTCTTTCTCCCTGTCAGGTGACTCCCTCCATCTGTCAGATCTGAGGATTGTCCTGCTGGGTAACAGACAATCTGGGAAGAGTTCATCAGGAAACACCATCCTGGGCAGGGAGGAGTTTGACCTGAGGACATCTGCTCAGTGTGTGAAGAGACAGGGAGAAGTAGCAGGGAGGCAGGTCACTGTGGTTGACACTCCAGGATGGTGGGAAAATAACTCTTTAAAGGTGACTCCTGAGCTGGTTAAACAGGAGATCATGCTCAGTGTGTCTCTGTGTCCCCCAGGACCCCACACTCTCCTCCTGGTCGTAAGGGTGGATAAATCATTCACTGAGACAGATAGAAGAGTAATGGTGGAACACCTGGGTCTTCTCAGTGAGCTGGTCTGGAGTCACATTATAGTGTTGTTCACCAGGGGGGACTCTCTGGGAGACATAAGCATTGAGCAGCACATTGAGAGTGAAGGGAAGGACCTCCAGTGGCTTGTTGAGAAATGTGGAAACCGGTATCATGTTCTCAACAATATGAACAGGGGTGATGGAACTCAGGTTACAGAGCTGCTGGAGAAGATAGAGGAGATGGTGGCAGGAAACAGAGGAGGACATTATGAGATAAACAGAGAGATACTGGAGAAGATAGAAGAGAGAAGGAAGACAGAGGAGAGAGTGAAACAGAGACTGATGAAGGTGAAGGAACAGAGAGAGGCCCTCAGATCATTAATGGGTGAGTTTATTTTAGTCTCTGATTTTGTGTAATTGGATAGTTTCAGTTCTACATGACATCACAGCTATACAGTGAAATGGCTCATTATACATATTTTATTAAGTGTATTGTCTTCATGACAGAAAGAAACAGATATTTGCTGTGTAATGTTAATAATTGTTTATTATTTGACCAACATGCCATGTCAAGGAAATTAACTTTTAATTGATCTGTGCAGGCAGGCGCTAATTACATACTATAATATTAGTAAACTGAACGAGTTGATTACTGTATTAATTTTATTACTTAATATATACTATGAATATTAATGACCACTTTATAAAGACTGAGATTGTGACAATTTAATTGTAAGTTTAATCCCTCTCTATCAGGTGACTCCCTCCATCTCTCAGATCTGAGGATTGTCCTGCTGGGGTACAGAATATCTGGGAAGAGTTCATCAGGAAACACCATCCTGGGCAGGGAGGAGTTTGACCTGAGGACATCTGCTCAGTGTGTGAAGAGACAGGGAGAAGTAGCAGGGAGGCAGGTCACTGTGGTCGACACTCCAGGATGGTGGGCTAATAAACCCCTAAAGGAGTCTCCTGAGCTGGTTAAACAGGAGATCATGCTCAGTGTGTCTCTGTGTCCCCCAGGACCCCACACTCTCCTCCTAATCATACGGGTGGATGTATCATTCACTGCGAAACACAGAAGATCAATAGAGGAACACCTGGGTCTTCTCAGTGAGCTGGTCTGGAGTCACACTATAGTGTTGTTCACCAGAGGGGACTGTCTGGGAGACACAACCATTGAGCAGCACATTGAGAGTGAAGGGAAGGACCTCCAGTGGGTTGTTGAAAAATGTGGAAACAGGTATCATGTTCTCAACAATGAGAACAGGGGTGATGGAACTCGGGTCACAGATCTGCTGGAGAAGATAGAGGAGATGGTGTCAGGAAACCGAAGAGGACATTTTAAGATAAACGGAAAGATACTGAAGAAGATTAAAGAGAGAAGGAAGACAGAGAAAGAGAGAGTGAAACAGAGACTGATGAACGTGAAAGAACAGAGACAGACCCTGACATCACTAATGGGTGAGTTTATTTTAGTCTCTGATTTTGCATAATTAGATAGTTTCAATAAGTGGAGTAAATGACATTCAAGCAATTCAGTAAAATGATTCATTACACGTTTTATTAAGTGTATCATTGTGTATTTCATTGAGAATAAAAAGAAGTAACAACGGTCAATGGAAACCAAAATCACCAAGCGATTGAGGTCTGGATTCAAACTGACACCGAAAATCAAAGTAAACAATTGAAATCACAGGCTGTTCCAACTTGTGTGAATTTCATCACGGCAACTCATAATGTGACTCAGTAGTGTGTATGGCCCCAACGTGCCTGTATGCACTCTAGACAACGTCTGGGCATGTTCCCTTTGAGACGGTGGATGGTGTCCTGGGGGATCTCCTCCCAGACCTGGATCAGGGCATCAGTGAGCTCCTGGAGAGTCCGTGGCGCTACTTGGTGGCATTGGATGCACTGATACATAACGGCCCAGAGGTTCTCAATTGGATTCAGGTCTGGGGACCGTGATGGCCAGTCAATGCCATCAATGCCTTCATCATCCAGGAAGTGCCTACACACTCTGGCCACATGAGGTCAGATATTGTCCTGCACCAGGAGGTGCGTAAGGTCTGAGCGTATGGGGTGCATTAGTGCACATGGCACAGGTGACTTCACACATCTATGAAGGCACCATTAATGCTGAACAATATATACAGGCTTTGGGAGCAACACATGCTGCCGTCCACATGACATCTTCTTCAGGGAAGGCCTTGCTTATTTCAGCAGGACAATACCAAACCGCATTCCGCACGTATTACAACAGCATGGCTCCATAGTAAGAGTCCGTGTGCTGAAGCAAGCAAGCAAATTAATTTATATAGCACCATTCATACATAGAAGCAATTCAATGTGCTTTACAGTGAAAATAAAAATAAAAAAATGCAATGGAATTAGAAACAGTCAGATTGTTACAATTCTCTAGCTCAGCTGTCTCCAGGGGGACTGCATGAATTTCAACACCCCGGTATCTCAATCCTCACATTCGAATGCTAGGATGAACCCATCAGTCCCTATGTGAGATAATCCTTGCATCAATGTCTTGGCTCTCTCCAGGGGGACATTTATGCCATGTCTGTACATGCATTTTATATTCCTCCTCAATGAATTACAGTTACCATAACTGTTTACTGTACCACCCCAGTATCTCAATCCTCACGCTCCAGCACTTGGATAAACTCGTCAATCCTTTTGTGAGAAAATACCCTACATCGATGTCTAAACAGCAGCACAAGAACTTGCATTATCCGTCATCCGCAGATTGTTACATTTACACAGAGGTTATTCCTCTGATTGCACCAGAACTTGCATTATGATTGGTAAAAGATAGCAAAATATACATTTAATTACAAAATAAATCAAAAAGAGAAATTTAAATACATAAAATAACAGCATAATAATAAAACATAGAATAAGAAAATAGAAATAGAAAAACATAGGAAGCTATAAAAGCTGTAAGACTAAACAGTGCAGTTAAGTTTAAGCGATAAAAACGTAGGAAGCTATAAAGCTAAACAGTGTGGTTAAGTTTAAGAGCTCAGTCATAGGCACGTGAAAAGAGAAGTGTTATTAACCTGGATTTTAAAATGTATATGTTTGGGGCACGTCTAAGATCTTCTGGTTGTTTATTCCAGTTGTGTACAGCATAACTGCTAAACGCAGCTTCTCCATGTTTAGTTTGGACTCTGGGCTCTACTAGTTGACCTGTGTTCATGGATCTAAGAGCCCTGCTCGGTTTATATTCTTCAAACATCAGAAATGTATTCGGGTCCTAAACCATTCAGAGATTTATAAACCGAATTACCACTTTAAAATCTATTCTGTAACTGACTGGAAGCCAATGCAAAGATTTAAGAACCAGAGTGATGTGCTCTGTTCTCTTGGTCCTGGTTAACATTCTAGCAGCAGCATTCTGAATGAGCTGCAGCTGTTTTACAGTCTTTTTCAGGAGTCCAGTTAAGAGGCCATTACAGTAGTCAACCCTACTAGAGATAAAAGCATGAATGAGGCAGACCTGAAGAGGCCTGCCTGCATTCCAGACCTGTCACCCATTGAAAACATTTAGAAAAATACGACAAAGGAGACCCCCAACTGTTGAGCAGTTGATATCTTTTATCAAGCAAGAATGGGAAAACATTTCACTTTTAAAACTACAGCAATTGGTCTCCTTAGTTCCCAAACATTTACAGAGTATTGTTAAAATAAGAGGTGATGCAACAGAGTGGCAAACATGCCCCTGTCCTAACGTTCTTTAAATGTTGCTGGCATCAAGTCTGAACTGGGCATTTTCCCCCAAAAAATTAAATTTCTCAGTTTCAACATTTGATATATTGTCTTTCTGCTATTTTCAATTAAATATAAGGATAAATGATTTGTATACGAGGGCAGCGAGTGCATAATGGTGATGCAAAAATGTAAAACAACAAAGTGACACAAATAACAACCTCTTTGATTCTTTATCTTAATTATATTGAAATCTGCACCACAAGGTCTCTACTGACAGAACACAATAATCTGTGAGGTGCACGTGAAAACAAGGAACTTACATAACCACATAATTAATGATGAGTTGCAGGTGTGTCAGTGGTGTATGCTGCTGCCATCATCTCCTGCCGGCAGTGATCCCCAGAGAGGGGAGGGGACATGCAGTGCCACGCAGAGGCTGTCACAATTTGCACATCATTGCATTCTGTTTTCATTCTATGAATATTAATGACCAACACTTCATGAAGACTGAAATTCTGACAATTTAATAGTAAGTTTGGGAAAATAAAAAGATGTGTTGTCTCTACCAGGTGACTCCCTCCACCTCTCAGATCTGAGGATTGTTCTGCTGGGGAACAGATGTGCTGGGAGGAGTTCATCAGGAAACACAATCCTGGGCAGAGAGGAGTTTGACCTGAAGACATCTGCTCAGTGTGTGAAGAGACAGGGAGAAGTAGCAGGGAGGCAGGTCACTGTGGTCGACACTCCAGGATGGTGGGAATATGATTCTCTAAAGGAGACTCCTGAGCTGATTAAACTGGAGATCATGCTCAGTGTGTCTCTGTGTCCCCCAGGACCCCACGCTCTCCTCCTGGTCATACGGGTGGATAAATCATTCACTCAGGAATATAAAAGAGTAATGGAGGGTCACTTTGGTCTTCTCAGTGAACTGGTCTGGAGTCACACTATAGTGTTATTCACCAGAGGAGATTCTCTGGGAGACACAACCATTGAGCAGCACATTGAGAGTGAAGGGAAGGACCTCCAGTGGCTTGTTGAGAAATGTGGAAACCGGTATCATGTTCTCAACAATAAGAACAGGGGTGATGGAACTCAGGTCACAGAGCTGCTGGAGAAAATAGAGGAGATGGTGACAGGAAACAGAGGAGGACATTATGAGATGAACAGAGAGATACTGGAGGTGCTAGAAATGCAGAAGAGAAAGAAAGTAGAACGAGCTGCTGAGAGATCCAAGACTACAAATAATTTGAGGGAAATACAACAAACATTCATTGGTGAGTTAAATTCTTATCTTGATGAAAATGTTGAACTGTATGACAGGAAATGTTGCTATCAGATTACTGTGTTGAGCTCTTTTTGCCGGACCGTGCAAGCGGAGCCAGCAAGAAGAAGGGATGTCTCTTTCTGACCGACCCACTGACGAACCCTTGTTAAATAGCATAGTGGTTAGAGACACAGACCTGCAAAAAACAGCTCCCACGTTCGAAGCTCGTCACAGTCAAATCAAATTATGCATTAGGATTTGTTCCGGATAGACATAAACTTTGCTGATCCAACCTTTAGTAGCTACCGTTGTGCTCAAAAGTTTGCATATCCTTGGAGAATTGGTAATATATGTACCATTTATAAAGAAAACATGAGTGAGCAGGCCAAACACGTCTTTTATTTCTTATGGGATTTCTCTGGCAGAAATTGTGAAATTTTGGCATTGATTTTGAAAATATGACAGATCATACAATTTTTTTTTTTTAATTTTAAGGATAGTGATCATATGAAGCCAATCATTATCACATAGTTGTTTGGCTTAAATCATAATGAGAACAGAAATCACACAAATGGCCCTGATCAAAAGTTTACATACCCTTGAATGTTTGGCTTTGTTACAGTCAATCAATCAATCAATCAAATTTATTTATTAAGCTCTTTTTACATCAGCAGTGGCCACAAAGTGCTTTTACAAAACACCCAGCCTGAAACCCCAAGGAGCAAACAACAACAGTGTTGAATTTCAGTTGCTAGGAAAAACTCCCTAAGAATGCTGAAATTTAGGAAGAAACCTAGAGAGGAACCAGGCTCAGAGGGGTGACCAGTCCTCTTCTGGCTGTGCCAGGTGAACATTAAGAGTACAAGTTATAATAATTAAATGTAGGCTGAGTCCATAGTCTATTAAACCTAGAAGCATGACCAGATGGACAAAGACAGGGACAACTGGGAGGGGGGGTGGCCGCTGGAATCATCAAGTATCGTCTTGATCTGCAACACAACCAGGAGGACTTTGGACAGGGACAGAAACGGGTCTTTCAAGCCTGGTACTCCGGAGGTGTGGGCCAAGACCTCATGTCCTCCTAAGTTTAAACAGTGCAGGAGACAGAGAAAATTTAGTAAATGCATTCCTTAGATCTACAAGGATTTACAGTGGAGAAGGAGAACTGACCCTACTCCCCCAGCACAATAATATAGCAGCGTAAAAACCTGGGGCTGAGACGGGGGGTCCAGTGACACTGTGGCCCTATCCGGGAGAGGCCCCGGACAGGGCCCAACAGGCAGGAAATCAATCCACCCACATTGCCAAGCATCAACCAAAGGGACACCAACCGACCGCAACCACCCTGAAATGAGGGCAGAGTATTGCCAGCAGAGTTCACCCCAATTGCACAATTCGCACAACGGAGAGACAACAACAAGCCAGTGACTCCGCCCCCGAATGGCATTGGAGAGAGGGCATCCCAGTGGTGATGAGAGCCCACCTGGCAAGACAGCAAGGGTGGACAGGATCAAGCCTTTCCGGTCACCTTCACACCCCTGGGCCAGACTGCACTTAATCATAATCCATGCTGAAGAGATCTGCATTTCTAACCTTAATTGGCAAATAATTTCACAGCAGTGGAGCTCTATGAGAGAAGGCCCTGCCTCCGGCTGTTTGTTTAGAAATTCTAGGTACAATTAGAAGGCCTGCATCTTGTGATCTAAGACACAGACACACAAGGTGACACACACAGGTGAAAGTGACAATTAAAGGTCAATTCAATATCCCAGACCTGTGGCTTTTTCAATTGCAATTAGTGTCTGTGTATAAATAGTCAATGAGTTTGTTAGATATCCAAAAGATATCCAAAGCCTTGCAAATGCCAGTCAGTACTATAAAAAGATATCCAAAGCCTTGCAAATGCCAGTCAGTACAGTTCAATAACTTATTAAGAAGTGAAAAATTCGGGGATCTCTTGATACCAAGCCAAGGTCAGGTAGACCAAGAACGATTTCAGTCGAAACTGCCAGAAGAATTGTTCAGAATACAAAGAAAAACCCACAAGTAACCTCAGGAGAAATATAGGCTGCTCTGGAAAAAGTTGAGGTGTGGTTGTTTCAAGGAGCACAATATGACAATACTTGAACAAAATTGAGCTGCATGGTCGAGTTGCCAGAAAGAAGCCTTTACTTCGCCAATGCCACAAAAAAGCCTGGTTACAATATGCCCAACAACACCTTGACACGCCTCACAGCTTCTGGCATACTGTAATTTGGAGTGATGAGACCAAAATAGGGCTTTATGGTCACAACCATAAGCGTTGTATTTGAAGAAGGGTCAGCAAGGCCTATAGTGAACAGAATACCACCCCCACTGTGAAGCATGGTGGTGGCTCACTGATGTTTTGGGGATGTGTGAGCTCTAAAGGCACGGGGAATCCTGTGAAAATTGATGGCAAGATGAATGCAGCATGTTATCAAAGAATACTGGTAAACAATTTGCATTCTTCTGCACGAAAGCTGCGCATGGGACGCTCTTGGACTTTCCAGCACGACAATGACCCTAAGCACAAGGCCAAGTTGACCCCCCCAGTGGTTACAGCAGAAAAAGAAGGTTCTGGAGTGGCCACAGTCTCCTGACCTTAATATCATCAAGCCACTCTGGGGAGATCTCAAACATGCGGTTCATGCAAGACGACCAAATACTTTGCATGACCTGGAGGCATTTTGCCAAGACGAATGGGCAGCTATACCACCTGCAAGAATTCAGGGCCTCATAGACAACTATTACAAAAGACTGCACGCTCTCATTGATGCTAAAGGGGGAAGTACACAGTATTAAGAACTAAGGGTATGCAGACTTTTGAACAGGGGTCATTTTTTTCTTTGTTGCCATGTTTTGATTTATGATTGTGCCATTCTGTTATGAACTACAGTTGAATTCCATAAGAAATAAAAGACGTGTTTTGCCTGCTCACTCATGTTTTCTTTACAAACGGTACATATATTACCAATTCTCCAAGGGTATGCAAACTTTTGAGCACAGCCGTATCTCTGTGGCATAGTGGTTAAAGACACAGCATCTCATGTGGGAGACCCAGGTTTGAATCCATTGAGGGCAACAACATTCATCACTTTTAATCTGCTTGCCTGGTAATAGGCTTTGTTGTTCACACCTTTGTTTGGTCAATTTGGATCAAGATACAGTATTTAGATCAAATTATTTTGTAGTTTTAAATCTGATGCAATTGTTACCAACATGTACTTTCAGATGTGTATTGATCAACCATTAACTTAAACAGTATAAATAAATTGTTGCTTTGTCCTGTAAGTGCAATTAAAAATTTTCTATGGAATAATGTTTCTTATAATACCATCTCTGCAAATAAACCTTGTGTAAATGGTCTTTACAGTTTTGACAATAACAATAAACCATTTTCTCTCCTCACATTCCAGTTGGCAATGCATTTTAAGTACAATGAAAGCATCACCATTTTTATGTCTCTCCTAATCAAATAATTGTTATTTCAATGGGAAAATTCTTCCTTTTTATCTCTATCAGGTGACTCAGGTGACGTCTACCTCTCAGATCTGAGGATTGTTCTGCTGGGGTCCAGAATATCTGGGAAGAGTTCATCAGGAAACACCATCCTGGGCAGAGAGGAGTTTGACCTGAGGACATCTGCTCAGTGTGTGAAGAGACAGGGAGAAGTAGCAGGGAGGCAGGTCACTGTGGTTGACACTCCAGGATGGTGGATTAATTACCCAATAAAGAAGACTCCTGAGCTGGTTAAACAGGAGATCATGCTCAGTGTGTCTCTGTGTCCCCCAGGACCCCACATTCTCCTCCTGGTCATACGGGTGGATGCATCATTCACTGAGAAACACAGAAGATCAATAGAGGAACACCTGGGTCTTCTCAGTGAGCTGGTCTGGAGTCACACTATAGTGTTGTTCACCTGGGGGGACTGTCTGGGAGACACAACCATTGAGCAGCACATTGAGAGTGAAGGGAAGGACCTCCAGTGGCTTGTTGAGAAATGTGGAAACCGGTATCATGTTCTCAACAATAATAACAGGGGTGATGGAACTCAGGTCACAGAGCTGCTGGAGAAGATAGATGAGATGGTGGCAATAAACAACGGAGATTACTTTGTTATTTACCCAAAAAGTGTTTTTGAAGAAAAAAGGAACTTTGGTCCTGAGGAGCCCCCGCCTCCATTAGAGAACGCGGACCTTCATCCTCCCAGTGGTGAGTATGGTGTTCTGAGTTTAGTTTACCACATTGTCAGGTTGTGGTGAATATTAACTTATGTCTTAACGTTTTTGTACATTGGTATAATTAATTAATATGAGTGACAATTTCTCAACAGAGTAAATATACACTTTTTTTTCCAATTTTAAAGTGGTTCAACATATCTTTGTTGGAAATGGTGAATCTCTAGACTTTTCAGTTTTTAGGGGAATAATAATGGTTATCTATAATTTGTCAAAATTCATAAATCGCTTAAAGTAACTGTTGGACAGCTTCTCTACGCATGCAATTCTCTCATTCAGGGTTTGCATGGTAGAGCTAGCGCGATCACAG
The DNA here is from genome assembly GCA_016801175.1 of Esox masquinongy. Lineage (NCBI taxonomy): Eukaryota > Metazoa > Chordata > Actinopteri > Esociformes > Esocidae > Esox > Esox masquinongy. The sequence goes on along the minus strand of JACXGI010016033.1, from coordinate 4,700 downwards.
CGTTATCTGGTTATATTACTCTCCCCTGACTGGAACTTTGTCTAATAACGATTGTCTTGGTGAAAAACGAATGGTCTGTCACACCGACAACACAACATTGGCGAACCCCAATTGATTGTGCTACATGCCTTATACATTTTGTGATTGATGCCTGTTGTTGGTTTTAAAGTATACCTTTTCTAACCTCTTTCTAATCTCCATAGGCGGTTCATAGGCTTAGTAAACAACCCAAAAAGACGTTTTTGGACAAGAGTTAAAAGCAGAAGACACATTTCAGTTGCACCTTTTGTTTAGTTGACTAATATTGTGTTTAGTTGACTAAAACCTTCTGAAGCCAAATATATGTCATTTGAGTACCAATGAAAACAATCAAAAAAAGCATAAAGACTTCACTGCAAAATGTCAACATTAAGATTTGTTATGGTTACCATGGAGTAATGTACTAACATGACTTTCTATTAGGGATAAGTTTGGAGGAGCTGTGGAAGAAACCATCACTACCAATAAAAGGAGCTAGGAGCATAGGACTTCATACTCCAAGCAGTGAGTATAGAACTCTGACTGACCTACCAGAATCTAAAAGGTGCTTGGATATACTGTATACAGTCATGCATACCACTAATCTGTTTCTCCATGATCTGATCGCTGCATTGTCATAACCCAACCTCTTTCATGCTTCAGATAACAGACTGTTACCCTGATATTCTCCTGTTGAATTTCTTAATACAAGTTTGAATCCATTGTTCCCTCAATGATTACAAGCCGTCCAGGCCCAGAGGGAGCAAAGCAGCCCCAACCATGCTGCTCCCTCCACATCCAGGTGTTTTGACAAACCTAAGACGGGAAGCTATGTTGTTTGGGAGAGCAGTAGTATCCTTTGTTCAAATCAATCAATGGCCTTTTTACATCAGCAGTTGTCAATGAGTGGCATGGTAACTGGTCCTCAGAGTGGCCTGGTAACTGGTCCTCAGAGTGGCCTGGTAACTGGTCCTCAGAGTGGCCTGGTAACTGGTCCTCAGAGTGGTGTGGTAACTGGTCCTCAGAGTGGACTGGCAACTGGTCCTCAGAGTGGCCTGGTAACTGGTCCTCAGAGTGGCGTGGTGACTTGTCCTCAGAGTTGCATGGTAGCTGGTCCTCAGAGTTGCATGGTATCTGGTCCTCAGAGTTGCGTGGTAACTGGTCCTCAGAGTTGCGTGGTAACTGGTCCTCAGAGTGGCATGGTAACTGGTCCTCAGAGTGGCGTGTTAACTTGTCCTCAGAGTGGCAAGGTCCTCTAACTGGGAGTTGAATCCTCCCATTCAAATCTCGTCACTGTCAAGACAAATTGTGCATTAGGATTTGTTCGGGATAGACAAATACTTTGCTAGATACAACTTTCAGTAGGTCCTTTTCTTTAGTCCCTTGATATGCTCATGGTGAAAATTAGAAAACAAATAGAACCCTCTGCTTAGCCAGAAAAATTTTGGTCTCTGACAATCAGATCCAGAAGTGAGTTTCATATTGGGAACTGAGCATTTATGAATTTAATGAATTACTATTCTCATTTTGCTATGCAAAGGGCCTGCCATAGCAATTATGACATACTGTAGGCTACTACAAGTTAGGTTATACACTTGTCAGTTTATATCATTAGCATTGGGAAAGAAGTGTTCAATAATTTAAAACAGTTATCAATAGTCACCCATGTGTGTAGGACAATATCATTAATTAATCATTCAAGGTCACTTATGAATTTACAGTCTGTTATTTTCTGAAAGGCTTCTGGCTTGTTCGGCAGTGTTGCTCTTACTGAAATTATTACTTTAGAGAAATCACAAGCAATACACAGAGTTTGTATTGTCATGTTGGGTTACTTTGGAACAAAATACAGATTGAGTAAGTTGGCCAGATGATTGATTGTTTGGAAAAATAGTAACATTAAAAAAAATGTATTATTCTAAGTGGTCTAATGCAGAGCTGCCCAACCCCGTTCCTGGAGATCCAGATCTAGATTTTCATACCAATTTTAATTTAACACACCTGATTGTAATAATTAGCTGGAGATCAAGCTAAATCAGGTAGCTGGCAACTGGTGTTGGAAAGAAAATCTAAAGGACGGTAGATCTCCAGGAAAAGGGTTGGGCAGCCTTGGTCTACGGAATCCATCAGAATGCAGGTTGCATTTCAGTTGGATTTTCTGCTTAAGGACAGGGCTTAGTGACAAGATAGAATCTGATTGGTGGATGAGCACTGTGTTTATTCAATTTCACAAGATAAGATCCATTTAACCTACACAGTAAACCTGAATAAGTTCACAGAACTCAAAAGAATTAAGGCAATTAGTTGTTAGTTAGTTTAGGGCTAGTTAAATATATAATAATAATAATATATTTGCATTGCAAACTACTTAAATTATTGAGAAAGTATAGTTATTTTCGGCTGAAACAACTCAAACGTGGTCCAGATACCAGTTGTATTTGCATAAAGGGATTGTTCGTTCAAGATTCATATTTGGGTGAAATAACACTTACGTTGGGTTGTTTCTTTAAGTTATTTTTCACAACAAGCCATTATTCACCTCTGTCCCAGCCTGGAATTAGTATTATTAATTGTCCAAATTCATGAATTGAAACTGTGCGTACTATCAACAAAAGATGCATTGCATGCCGAAACTAACTTAAAATACACTTTTCAATAATCCATTGCGCAAGCATCATTTTTTTTATTGCATACTGAAACAGCTAGCAGAATTTGGTGACTTCAAACTAGCACTATGCAAATTATTTTCTGTAGCCACCACACACAGGCTCTATTATTTGGCAATGATCTCATCAGTAGCTAGCAAATGTTAAATGGTTGTTCCGGGTTGTAAACGGCTGTTACGTCAATACGCGTATTGATACCATTGCGAACAAAACTTACCGGTAAACATAAGTATCAGTTCAGTTGAATATGAGATTTATAGCGACAAGGAAAACAATTCCCTCTAATACAACATTGACAGTTTCTTTGAGGTAAACAACACCACTAATATTAGTTGGAAGTGTTTTGGAGTAGGCTTCCACTTGCAATGCAGCTTTTGTTGCCCGGGACTAACAGTTTTAGTTAATAAATTTGTACATGCTAATAATGCTAATTCCAGGCTGGGACAGAGATAATGTCTTGTTGGAAAAAAGGACTCCATGGGCCTTCAAGAACAACTCAAGTTGTATTATTTTACCCAAATATCAATATAAGACAAACTATCCCTTTTAAGGAATTTTGTAATATACTAAGCCACACCTACAATATAATTTCCCATTGTGTTACAGTGAACTATATAAATGTCTCTCCCCTCCAGAGAGGTTTCTTCATTATCTGAACTGTTGTTGTGTATTCCACAGTGAGTGGAGACACCATACCTGAGTCTGGATATGATGAGGAACAGATGTCTGAGTGTGGAACCATAGTTGAAAGTAAAATGAAAGGTATTGTTGAGTACACCTAGAAAAAAGGTTCTACCTGGAATCTAATATGGTTATTTTGCTATGCATATATAATAGTGTTCTCCTGCAATGCAAACAATGCATTCTGAAAAAATTCAGACCCCTTTACCTTTTCCATATTTTGTTATGTTACAGCCTTAATGTAAAATTGATTAAATCGATTATTCTCATCAATCCACACACAATACCCCACAATGACAAAGCAAAAACATTCTATTTTGCAAATTTATAAAAAGAAAACAGAAATATCACAAATGTATTCAGACCCTGTGCTGTGACACTTGAAAATGAGCTCCGGTACATCGTGTTTCTATTGATCATCCTTGATATGTTTCTATAACTTGAATGGTCCACCTGTCATAAATTTAATTTCCTTAAAGGGGAATAACACTGAATATCTACAATTTGTGTAAGTACATAAACCGCTTAAAGTAGTTGTTGGACCGCCTCTCTATGCACGTAACTTTATCACTCAGAGAGTGGGTGAGTTTTCTGGTTATATTGCTCTCCCCTAACTGGAACTTTATCTAATAACAATTGTCTATGTGAAAAACAAATGTTCTGTCACAGGGGAAACAAAACATTGGCGAACCCCAATTGATTGTGGCACATGCTGTTTACATTTTGTGATTAATGTCTCTTCGGTTTTAAAGTTGACCTTTTCTAACATATCCATATACGGCTCTTTGGGTTTATTGAACAATCCAACAAATCTTTGGACAAGAGTTAAAAACAGTAGACACATTTCAGTCGCACATTGTGTTTAGTTGACTAAAACTTTCAGAAGCCAAACATCTGTGATCTGAGTACGAATGAAACCAATGTGAAAAGCATAATAACAGGTGTGTTATAGTTACCATGGAGTCATGTCCTCCTAACATGACTTTCTATTAGGGATGAGTTTGGAGGAGATGTGGAAGAAACCATCACTGCCAATAAAGGGAGCTAGGAGCATAGAACATCATCCTCCAAGCAGTGAGTATAGAACTCTGACCAACCTACCAGAGTCTAAAGGTCATTGGATACAGTCATGTAAACCACATATCAAAGTTTCTCCATGATCTGATCTGATGTTATTTTATTCTACAGTGAGCAGCAGATCTGAGTCTGGATTTGAGGGTGCATCAGTAGCTGAATCTCTGCAAAACCCAAAGAAAAGGATGTTAGACTTCATTTCTGAGGATCCAGAAGTTCTTCAGTAGTAGACTGGTATCATGTTGTGGTTCTTCAGTAGTA
>JACXGI010016031.1:0-16545 GCA_016801175.1 Esox masquinongy | reverse complement strand
TAGAATGTTAACCAGGACCAAGAGAACAGAGCACATCACTCCGGTTCTTAAATCTTTACATTGGCTTCCAGTCAGTTACAGAATAGATTTCAAAGTGGTGCTTTTAGTTTATAAATCTCTGAATGGTTTAGGACCCGAATACATTTCTGATATGTTTGAAGAATATAAACCAAGCAGGGCTCTTAGATCCATGAACACAGGTCAGCTAGTAGAGCCCAGAGCCCAAACTGAACATGGAGAAGCTGCGTTTAGCACTTATGTTGTACACAACTGGAATAAACTACCAGAAGATCTTAGACGTGCCCCAAATGTATCCATTTTTAAATCCAGGTTAAAAACACTACTCTTTTCACGTGCCTACGACTTAAACTTAACCACACTGTTTAGCCTTATAGCTTCCTATGTTTTTATCCCATTTTTAATCTTTTTTTAAACTTTATATGTTTTCTTATTGTATTTTTATTATTATGATGTTTTCATTTGTTTTGATGTTTTAATTTGAGTATTTGTTTTTATGTTATTGTATTTTTATATATTTTTTATTTTATTTTTCTTTGTAAAGCACATTGAATTGCTTCGATGTATGAATTGTGCTATATAAATAAACTTGCTTGCTTGCTTGCTAAATCCTCCACCACATTTCCCCCTTTGACCACCAGATGGAACAGAAATATTTTCAGCTGTTAAAAAGTTAAGATGACTTCAGCAAATCACATCACAGCGCTGCTAATAATAATATTACAAAAATCCCAGTGCCAGGTCATTTTAGCAACAAAACTACAGTATAACAAAAGTTTATACTTTATACAGCAAATTTTTTAACAACATCAACAGCGGTTTTTTTTCATCTTCTGTACCACTAAATGTTCCACTTTGCTTAATGAAATAAGCAAGTAGCATATTAAAATATTCCTCTCTTAATTTATCAGTTTCTGAAAACAAAAGAATGAAATATATTATAACAATCAAAAGTTAGAGCTGTTTGCCTGCATTTCCAGAAATGTAAAGTTACTAGCTGCTAACACTGCCTTTGTGTCCGTTGCTATAGATACAGGCAGGGAGTGAAGCAGCTACATGGTATCACTGTACAATGTAATCTTGTGATGTTTTTGCAAAAAGGAAAACAGCCAAAATGTTTTCAATAAATTGCAGTAAATTATTTAAAATGTGATATACATTTCCTATGCATACCCCTTCACTTTATTCACATTTTCTTGTATTTCTAAATTTAGAATTGACAATTGAGTATTGAAATAATTTTTCGCAATCAATATACACACAATACCCCACAATTGCAAAGCAAAAACATCTTTTTAGAAATTCATGCAAATCTATTGTAAATACAACACTTATTGCATGTACATAAGCCTTCAGACCCTTTGTGATGACACCACAAATTGAGCTCAGATGCATCCTGTGTCCATTGATCATCCTTAAGATGTCTCTAGAACTTGATAGAACTCCACCTGTGGCAAATTCAATTGATGAGTTGCATAGCAATTTCCCAGGTGCACCGTGGGCTTCATCATTTGTGATGGGAGTTTGGAACAGCCAAGGAAGAGCAACTGTTGCATCTGCATCAGCTAATGGGCATCCTAACCTTAATCCTAAACCAAGACTCGTCATAGAGCCAGTCATCCAGCCAAACTAAATAAGTGAGCAAGAAGGGCTTTGGTCAGGGAGGTGAACAAGAACCTAGTGGCCACTTTAACAGAGCTTCAGAGTTTCTCTGAAAAGATGGGAGAACTGTTGGAAGGAAAAGCATCTCGGCAGCACTCCGTCAATCATTTATGGTAGAGTAAGTGAAAAGAATATGACATGCCACCTGTAGTTTGCCAAATGGCACTTACAAGACTCTGAGAGCATGAGCTAAAAGATTCAATGATCTGACAAAACCAAAATCTTACTATTTGGCCTGAAAGCCAAGTGCTAATAATGGTTCCATTCATCATCTGTCTAATACCCTCTCTATGTTGAAGCATGGTGGTGGGTGCATCATCCCATGGAGATGCTTCTCAGTGGCAGGGCTTGGAGACTGGTCAGGCTGGAGGGCGGGAAGAATTGAGCAAAATATGGAGTTAAACTGATCCAGATCACACAGGACCTCAGACTAAGACAAAGTTTCATACTTTACCACAACACTGACCCAAAGCACACAGCCAAGACTACGCTAGTGTCTTTGGTACACACAGTATCTGTGAATGTCTTGAGGGGCCCAGCATTGCAGCCCATTGAAAATCTCTGAGGACTCTCCCCATCCAATCACTGACTCTCCCCAACCAACCTGACAGAGCTTGAAAGGATCTGCAAGGAAGAATGGTAGAAACAGACCAAATCCAGATGTGTGAAGTTGTTAGAGACGTACCCAAGAAACCTTGAAGCTGTGATCTCTGTTAAAGGCTTTTCTGCAAAGTAGTGAATAAAGAGTCTGAACACTTACAGTGGATATAAAAAGTCTACACACCCCTGTTAAAATGCCAGGTTCTTGTGATGTAAAAGAATGAGACAAAGATAAATCATGTCAGAACTTTTTTCACCTTTAATATGACCTATAACGTGAACAATTCAATTGAAAAACAAACTGAAATCTTTGAGGGGGAAAAATAAAAAATTAAAAACTCACAATAACCTGGTTGCATAAGTGTGCACACCCTTAAACTAATACTTTATTGAAGCACCTTTTGATTTTATTACAGCACTCAGTCTTTTTGGGTAGGCATCTATTAGCATGGCACATCTTGACGTGGCAATATTTGCCCACTCGTCTTTACAAAAGCACTCCAAATCTGTCAGATTGCGAGAACATCTCTTGTGCACAGCCCTCTTCAGATCACCCCACAGATGTTCAATTGGATTCAGGTCTGGGCTCTGGCTGGGCCATTCCAAAACGTTAATCTTCTTCTGGTGAAGTCATGCTTTTGTGGATTTGGATGTGTGCTTTGGGACGTTGTCGTGCTGAAAGGTGAACTTCCTCTTCATCTTCAGCTTTCTAACGAACGCCTGAAGGTTTTGTGCCAAAATTGCCTGGTATTTGGAACTGTTCATAATTCCCTCCACCCTGACTAAGGCCCCGGTTCCAGCTCAAGAAAAACAGCCCCAAAGCATGATGCTGCCACCACCATGCATCACTGTGGGTATGGTGTTCTTTGGGTGATGTGCAGTGTTGTTTTTGCGCTAAACATACCATTTGGAATTGTGGCCAAAAAGTTCAACCTTGGTTTCATCAGACCTTAACACATTTTCCCATGTGCTTTTGGGGGACTTGATGTTTGTTTTTGCAAACTTCAGCTGGGCTTGGATGTTTTTCTTTGTAAGAAAAGGCTTCCGTCTTTCCACCCTACCCCATAGCCCATTCATATGAAGAATACGGGAGATATTTTTCAAATGTAGCACACAGCCAGTACTTGCTAGAAATTCCTGCAGTTCCTTTAATGTTGCTGTAGGCCTCTTGGAAGCATCCCTGACCAGTTTTCTTCTCATCTTTTCATCAATTTTGGAGGGACGTCCAGTTCAATGTAATGTCTCTGTTGTGCCATATTTTCTCCAGTTGATGATAACTGTCTTCACTGTGTTCCATGGTATATCTAATGCTTTTGGAAATTCTTTTGTACCCTTCTCCTGACTGATATCTTTCAACAATGAGATCCCTCTGATGCTTTGGATGCTCTCTGCGGACCTTGGGTTTTGCTCTGAGATGCAACTGAGAAAATGTCAGGAAAATCCTACTAGAACAGCTGAACTTTATTTGTGATTAATCAGAGTCAATTTAAAAGATGGCAGGTGTGTAATGACTTCTATTTAGCATGAGTTTGAATGTGATTGGTTAATTCTGAACACAGCCACATCCCCAGTTATAAGAGGGTGTGCACACTTATGCAACCAGGTTATTGTAAGGTTTTTATTTTTCCTTTTTCCCCCTCAAAGATTTCAGTTTGTTTTCAATTGAATTGTTCACATTATAGGTCACATTAAAAGTGGAAAAGGTTCTGACATGATTTATCTTTGTCTCATTCTTTTACATCACAAAAACCTGGCATTTTCACAGGGATGTGCAGACTTTTTATATCCACTGTATATGAAGCTTTTTTCAATACAGTGCATTAAAAATTTTGGACAGATGATGTGAGACTTTGCATACCACCAGTGTTCTTTATAGGATTTGCTCCACTGATTTTGTTTGTAGGGCACTCTTATATGCCCACAGCCTATTGGCTAATTTCTGAAACTGTAACTTAAAGTGGGTACAGTTTCTGATCTCACCAAGCAAGTAAAAGTCACAGGGAAAAACAAAGTTTCATGTGATGATTCAATTGACTCCAGGGGGTTAACTATCACATCAGTTTGTTTTTTCAAATCAGTCTGGATTACTTGACTGTCAAAATGGCATGTTACATAATCTGTGATGTGATTATCTGACACTAAAAATATCTATCCAGCACACTGTCAGATCTGTCAGGTATCGGTGATGTTTCAGTAGAGAAACATGCCCACAAAACTATGGATGTTTGTGCAGTGGTGTAGGCTGATTGGAGGAGGTGCATATGCCTTTTCTCACTCAGAAGTTATGTAGAGGGAGATTTAATCTGATATGACCAATCGATACAATTCAATATGGCTTTTACCAGGTCAGACTGCAGGAAAAAGTGTGATAAGGGAATTTGAGTCACTTCCGACTGCTTATGTTAATTTATTTTTAACCTATTTGTTTGTAGCGAATGTGCTAACAAAAAATATTCCCAAAATGCACGCAGACACCTCTTAAAATGTTCATCTAGAAAACTCAAGTCTGGAGTTTGTAGGAAGGATGGACAGGAGTACGGCGTCATAGAGCTCATGTGTGTACAACAGCAGAGTGATTCATTCTACTTCCCTGTTTGGGTAAAATCGCTCACCCAGCTCTGTTTAAAAGGTCTATTTGAGAGCAACAGAGCCTAAGGGTTGGTGTATGGTCCCTGTGGGCTCACAGCTGCAGTAAGGATGGAGCTGGGCCCTGGCAGGATCTCTGCTTTCTGCTTCTGTTAAGTGGAAATAACCCAGAGATAGAGGAGAAGATCGAGGGGTACTGCTCTGACTCACAACATTACAGTAATGAGGACTCTGTAGAGGATAGTGGATAGTGCCTGACAGGAGAAGTGTCTGAGTGTAATTGTATGTGTTCATCACTTTCCGAAGAAGACTTTCGGTTGTCTGAACTACAGCATATTATGTACACAGTAGCAGGTGAAAGTTTGGACATTCTTACCCACTCAAGTGAACTGGTAAGTGTGTCCAAACTTTCGAGTGCTACTGTTTATCGCCAACTGCTAAGAGATTTGGTTAATCTATCTTTCCAGTCAACTATGGGGGTGGAAATTACAGCCTTGAATCCTCCATAGAAAAATAGATTTTGTTTTCAAAGTAGCATAGCTTTTAAAAATATTGGATCAAGGTGCACTTTTACAAGCATTTTGCATTCATTTTGATTTACGTGGTGTATTCATGGCTGCATCTAGACATTATGCCCGTCCAATTAAAATAGGGCTCAAATTACATTCATTTCCTAACTAGCATAATACTCCTAAAGTTACTAATGAAAGTATTTAATGTGATTTTCAAAGCAGTTATAGCAACACATGAGACTTTGGACTTCCCAATTCAAGGCCCTATAAACCGATCAGCCATAACATTATGACCACCTGCTTAACATTGTGTAGGTCCCCTTTTTGCCGCCAAAACAGCCCTGACCCGTCGATGCATAGACTCCACTAGACTTCTGAAGGTGTGCTGTGGTATCTGATACCAAGACGTTAGCAGCAGGTCCTTTAAGTTCTGTAAGTTATAAGGTGGGGCCTCCATGGATCGGACCTGTTTGTCCAGCACATCCCACAGATGCTCGATTGGATTGAGATCTAGGGAATCTGGAGGCCAAGTCAACACTAAACTCATTGTTGTGTTCCACAAACCATTCCTGAACCATTTTTGCTTTGTGGCAGGGTGCATTATCCTGCTGAAAGCGGCCAATGCCATCATGGAATACCGTTGCCATAAAAGGGTGCACATGGTCTGCAACAATACTCAGGTAGGTGGTACGTGTCAAAGTAACATCCACATGAATGGCAGGACCCAAGGTTTCCCAGCAGAACATTGCCCAAAGCATCACACTGCCTCCGCTGGCTTGCCTTCTTCCCATAATGCATCCTGGTGCCATGTGTTCTCCAGGTAAGCGGCGCACACGCACCCGGGCATCCACGTGATGTAAAAGAAAATGTGATTCATCAGACCAGGCCACCTTCTTCCATTGCTCCGTGATCCAGTTCTGATGCTCATGTGCCCATTGTGGGCACGTGAGCATTGTGGGCACGTGCCCACAATGGGCACGTGAGCCACTGCTGAAATGGCTCACATGGCCACTGCTGAAAGTCCCCATTGTGGGCACTTTCAGCAGTGGCCAGGGGTCAGCATAGGCACCCTGACTGGTCTGCGGCTACGTAGCCCCATACACAACAAACTGCGATGCACTGTGTTCTGACACCTTTCTATCAGTACCAGCATTACCATTTTTAGCAATTTGAGCTACAGTAGCTCATCTGTTGGATCGGACCACATGGGCCAGCCTTCGCTCCCCACGTGCATCAATGTGCCTTGGCTGCCCATGACCCTGTCGCTGGTTCACCGCTTTTCCTTCCTTGGACCACTTTTGATAGGTACTGACCACTGCAGACCGGGAACACCCCACAAGGACAGAATTTGAGGACAGAATGTTCACTTGCTGCCTAATATATCCCACCCACTGACAGCTGTCATGATGACGAGATTATCAGTGTTTTTCACTTCCCCTGTCAATGGTCATAATGTTATGGCTGATCGGTGTATATATATATATATATATACTTACTGAGTAAAACAATAATTTATTGAGGTAAATGGTTAGGCAACATCACAGGTACATACAGAGCATAATTTTTCAGCACAAAAAAAGGAACTGTCCACTCTTGTGGTGGTTTAACTTTTCCTCTGTAGGACTTTCAGAAAAGCTCTGTTTTCAATAGAAATGTATTCTTTTCTGCATTTCTCCATCCTGGAGGCACATTGTCGCCATCCTAATGCCAGTGTTGGAGGCCTGCAGGATGGGCTCCTCACACGGCCCAAGCCTTACTACCTACCCCAGGGATAAACCCTCTGATCCAGAACCCCCAGTGTCCTCATCATCCCGAATTGCTGGATCAAATTCGAAAAGAGGAAGTCTTAAACGTCATCATACCCAACGATGCCGGACAAAAATGACTCCGCTGTGTCAATATATCCACATTATCTACAGAATAATGCAATTTCACCCCTATGGCATTTCAGCGGATATAGTGAACTATAAGACCTTCATGAATGAGACACTGGCAGCTGACATCTATGTCGTCCGTGGTGAATAACTCCGCGCATACATGTAGGCTGCTATTTCCGTTCTGTGGCGAGCAGAACTAATTTGGTGGCCGTGGTTTGTCCCCCCGACCCATTATTATTCTGAACACAATGTCTGTGTGCGTTATCTGAACCCCAGCACACCTCTGTGGAGCCATGTTCTGCCCCGCTCTATTCTGCCGAAAAACTAGGCTCCCTCCCCATTCCATGCTGGAGGAGCCAGCTGTAGGAGGCAGAACATCTATCTCCGTCTGACTTTCGTGGCTTTGGGTCGTCGTGTACCCCTCCCCTCCTCACCCCCAATGCCCTGGCACGTCCAGCACTTCAGACCCTGGCATGGGGTTGGAGGAGAGGCCGAGATTAAGCTGTGCCGAGCCAATTCACCGTGAGGGAGGCTTGCGTGTGTGTTTGTGCGTGCACGTGTTCGCTGTCTTCCTTTTGTTTTTTGTTTTTTTTTGTTTTTTTTTGCGGCTCATCAAATGCCTTGTCCCTTCCTGTGAGGAAGCCCTGTTTCACTGTATAATTAGTCATCTTCTGTCTTAGTGTTTGCGTTTGTTTTGACTGAGGAGGGGAGGGGCGAAAAGAGAGGCAGGAATGGATAAGAAGGACCGTTAAAGTCAAATGGACACAGAGAAAGCTCACAAGCGCTCTGCTGAGAAAGGGAGGTGTCTGAAATAGAAATCCCCTGTGTGAAATGTGTGTGTGTTTGTTTATGCAGAATAGAAATCCCCAGTGTGGGTAAAAGTGTGTGTCTCCACTACGGTCTGGCAGCCCTGCCTTTGGGCTGTGGTTGCCAAGATACAGGGTGTTTCTCTTGACATTTGCTGAACAATTAAAATAGGGTTAGAAGTGAAGCTGTTCCTTTAACTTGTTTTTTAAAAGTAGTGCTCTTCACTCAACCAGCTGTTTAAATGGAATGCTGTTCACTCATCTCAGTGTCTTCAGTGTAGCTACACTACTACAATATAAAGGCCTGGTTTATGGAGTGCTGCAGAGAGGGTCCTTCCCGCAGGTTCTCCAATCTCTGCAGAGAAACTCTGAAGCTCTGTTAGAGTAGCCGTTGGGTTGTGGGTCAACTCCCTGCCCAAAGCCCTTCTTGTACAGTTACTTAGTTTGTCTGGACAACCAGCTCTACGGTAGGAAGAGTGTTGGTGGTTCCTAACTTCTTCCATTTCACAATGATGGAGTCCACTGTTATCCTGGGAACTTTCAATGCTTTCGCAATTTTTAAGTTACCGTTACGAGGCATTGTGTATAGATTCATGTAAAAAAGTCATTTTAATCAATTAGATCTACATTAAAAAATGTATCTGTAGCAGAACAATATTTGGAGGAAATGAAGGAGTATTAATACGTTCTTAAGACACTGTATGGAGAAATGGAAAGGTTACAAAACAATTAATACTATTTTTCACCATTTTGCATATTTTTAATTGATTGCTTATCTTTTGAATCAGTGGTTCGTCACTGAGATTTTGTTACCTATTTAACGTTTGGAAGCATTGATTAGTAATGTTGGTTACATTTTTCTGGGGATAAAGAATGTCTGTTTGCCGAACCAGAATCTCTGTAAAACCGGGATGTGTAAATTTTACCTCGTTTCCATTTACCAGATGTTCCAGTGATTGAAACAGTGCATGCGTGTATGTTACCAACATTGGATCAGTTGCCTATTTATCATGCCTGTGCTTGCAGGGGCAGACAAGGGGGAGTACACACACACACACAAACACAAAAATACTATAAACAGACGCACACACACACACACAAACACACACGCATGCACTCACACACAAACGTAATGTAAACAGACACGCACACACACACCATGATCGGGCAGACAGGCTGGCCAGGACATGGCTATACACACAGAGATCTTGAAGGGCAGCCAAACCACACATTAAACTGCAGCAGCAACTGGATCTGGAGAGTCAAGGGCTAACAACCTAGGACAAAGCTATTTATACAGCCAATGGTGATGCAGTAAAGCCCTTATCTAACTCGGCTTCAGCACCGGGCCCAGCCCCCACGCTCTGCTCACAGACCCATATAACACCATACCCAGACAGGACCCAGTAAACCATGGATTATCGCCCACCGTGTAATGATTTCACATACACGTCTGGGCATTTATCGTTGTCTTTCACGCGAGCCAAGTGACGGCTATGGATTTAGGGCGAGCTCAAAGTGTCAAAACTAGCAAGTTGCCATTGAGGGATTGGGAGAGCGAAGGAGAGAAAGAAACATGGCACTTACAGTTTATTAATTAAAGTGTCTGCATGGTTCAATACCTCTAAACCCTGGTTGACTAGCTGGCTGGCTGTATAGCAGAGCGCCTTTCTTATCAGCCCTGCTGATGGCGGCTCACTTAGATTTCGGGGCAGATTGTGGAAATCATTGGGGCTATTTATTCTCATCCACCGTAGGCTCTTTTCACAGCCCTTTGAGGTATGTATTGGACTGCATAATTCACTGAATGGTCACATTTGCTGGAGTAACTGCCCCAATCGGTGTAGTCTTGAAACATGATTTCCAGTTGGATGAGTTTAATGGTGTATGTTCAGCTAGGAGAACAAGCTATCAACAGCACCATACTGTACAGCAAAAACCATCCAGCTAACAATTCATCAGCGTTATACAGTGGGTTGTTTTGTAACGGTGGGATATCAATACAACATAATGGGTCATAAGAAGCCAAGCATAACCCAAGCATCATGCCTTGGAGACATAATGTTTAAATGATCGAATGTCAATCATTAGCACACATGATGATTAGCAATGACTCCAAACCCTGGTGGGCCGAAGCCTTCTGCTTACCCAGGCATGCCCCCTCTCGCCACCCCTCTCATCCACCTCATTTGCCCCTCATATGCCCCCGAGTGATGTGTCTGATGTGTGTGTGTGTTACAACAGCCTCACTATAACTAGTAGCAAAGCCATCCTTGGGGTGTTTGAGACTGTCACCAGGTCCATCTGAGAAAGACAGACAGGTGATTCAGACAGCATCCAGTCTCCTGCAGACAGACTGGTCTTTGTAAGTTTCCAGCTCTGCCTGCAGACAGACAGGTGATTCATAGAATCTCCAGACACCTGCAGACAGACAGGTGATTCATACAATCTCCAGACACCTGCAGACAGACAGGTGATTCATACAATCTCCAGACACCTGCAGACAGACAGGTGATTCATACAATCTCCAGAAACCTGCAGACAGACAGGTGTCAGAGAATTTCTCTAACACCCTGCAGACAGACCGGTCTTTGAGACTGTTCCCAGCTCCCCTGCGGACTGACAGGTGCTTGAGACAGTCTCTAGCCCCTTGCAGACAGACAACTCCAGCTGGTACAAAGGTTCAGGTCTAACCTTGAGCTCAGGTCACTAACCCACAGAGACAGGTCCTTTGAACTCACACACACACATTATATTTGGAAGGTTCCCTGCAGATTTTCATTAACAACTAAATTGTAAATGATCAACACCAACCACTTATCAGAGGCATTTTGCTGCTGTTGTTTATTGTGTCATGTTTCATATTAATTTATGTGGGGGCTACATGCTATTAAGGGGGTTTGTTAATGGGACATCTGATGGCTACAGCAGTAACCCTGGGCAGGTCCTAAGCATCCCTACGGTACTGTGCTCACCCTGATGTTTCTGATTCACAAGACTAGATGCAAAAGCCATGGTCATGTGACTTGAAGCTGCTATCGTTACTTTGCTGCTGGTTTTGATAAGCAAAGCTCTTGCTGAATTCTTCCAGTCCACCACAAGAAATGGAAACTAGAGAAAAACACACAGTCTTGTAACTAAGGAAAGACCTAAACATGGAATTAGAGTAACAAAGATGTAGCTTCTATGTTTTACTGGTCCACAATACAACATTGATTTTTATTTTCAAATGAACAGTATACAATATCCGTACATGAGATTTGCACCTAGCAGACGTGTTCGTGTTTAGCCTTTCAATGTCCTTCCCTGTGTGGGCTTCCAAGCAGTCTGTTTGTCTTACTCTTTGTTTGTTTGTGTGTTTGTTTTGTTTGCCGCTTGCGCCGTAGCTGAGCTAACAAGCGCCATTTTAACTCTTTTTCCCAGCATCCTCCAATTAAAGCGTCTGATCAGCTAGAACGGTTTAATGATGGCTGCGGTGGGGCCGGCCATGTGGCGCTTCACCGGTCTGATTCGACGGGTAGAGAGCGTGCTGTGAGGTGTTGTCGGCAATACGCTGGTGTTGTGCTTCACTGAATTACACAGGGCGAAGTATCCCTCCCTCTCCACTCTCCGTCAGCCAGCAGAAGGTAGCAGGGGAGGATGTATGTCTATAGACTAATAGAAAACCCTTTTATGTGGAGCAAATACTGTAGCAATTTAAATATCTTCCCACATGTCTACCCACATAGCTTCCCAAATATGCTCTAATGCAACTATCAAACTAAGCAAAAGAAAGATTTTATCAAATTTTATCAAAAATGTTTTAAAACAATTTAAAAACGATATTTGCGGCATTATGAAAATGCTGAAGAGCAATCATGGTTCTATGCACATGTGATTATAACTAAGGAGTGCAGGAATGGGACAAGGCAAAGGTGACAGATAGGGACAGAGAATGAAATGAATTACTTTGAAAATCTGTAGTTCAAATACAGTACAACTCTTATTTCCCGTGTACAGAAGGCAGGGTTCTACAGTAAAATATTATCTGCAGCCCCTACTCCGCAATCACTTTCTATGACTATGTATCATATAGTACTTTCATGTACTAACACACACACACACACACACACACACAAAACTATTAAATACACACAAAAAAGCACTTGCCCACACATCAACTGGGCACAGTTAATGTACAAAGAAGTACAAAGAAATTAAAAACAACTGATCAATTTGCACATTGTTCGTGAACACAAATACGTGGGTACCCATGAACGCGCGCACACGCACGCACGCATGCACACACGACCTGTCCCACAGGTGCATGTGTGTGCTGTCTGACCTCTGTCTCTCAGTGGAGGCCAGCGTCTGCTGAGAACTCTAATGGACCCCCAGCTGGAGTCAGGCACACACAAGGGCAGCCAAAGTCAAGCCCATTCCCATTCAGGACCCCAACATTTGGCAGAGATAATCTTTGGCAGAGCTTATGCGTCTGGCCCGCTTTTATGTCTGTGTGCGTGCACGTGTGGACGCACGCGCGTGAGAAAAAGAGGGAGAGACAAAGGGAAAGACAGAGAAGGAAGAGTTGAAGATACAGAAGCCCAGCCCTCAAAATAACTGATAACTTTCTTGTCTAATGTTCTGTTTATTTGAAGAATGTAAATTAAACATTAAATGTCATAAATATTCAGTTAAAGTTAAAGCATAATTATAGTGTGGTCAAATAATATTTCATAATGGCGGGATGCTTGTTGACTTTGAAGTCGCTTTGCTTTGCTTTGTTATTATATTTCGCAGCACCACCAGTTTGAAAACACAGACAAAGCAGCCAGTAGCTACCCATGCCAAAAAGACAAACTAAAAGAAGAGTTCTGAGGTTTTTTATATCAGGCTTTGTAGATTGTTCTCATCTGTGAGACCAAACAGTTTGATCTTCAGCACAGATGATGCCTGTTGTTCATCCCAACCATACCACACCAACAAAAACTGGCATGTATCACAGAAAACATGGGTCTGTGTACCCATTTGTAATCACCATATGGTCTGAATGCCACAATTGGGACTTCAAACAGGATGCGGTAAATTGACCTACAGTCAGGGACCATGGTGAAGTTAGATGGAAGTTCGATATTTGACAGATATTCAGACTTTCAAAGCCCAATATCTCGCAAACAATTTAAGTTACAGACCTTGGGTTATGAAAGAAATATGGTGTATGACACTGCCTAAGTCTTGTTTTCCCTGTTTCCAGCCAAGTTTTGAAATGGCACAAGACATTATTGGCAACATTGTAGGCAGCCTGAGCAAATCCAATTCGCAAGGGACCGTCAACACAGTGCATCATCAACATTTTAAATCTGAAAAACCCTTTGAATACAAAACCTACAAATTTCAAACCAACGTTCAGAAACAAAGGGAAATGACCTGCTCATTATAGTTTGCTTGACTTTTTTGTTTTATATCTTAAAACCAAATGTACAGGTTAGAATTTCAACAGCTACCTGAACAAATGATCTAGATTCTTCAAATCAACACTGTATTCTTCAGAGGGAAGGGCCACACATTGCACAGCCTTTGGTTTTTCAGTTAAGCTACATCATTTTGTATAAATATTTGAAACATTTAACTTTGTCCGAATATCTGAAACACCTAGCTAAATTTACCACGGTATCCCATCAAAATTAAAGGATGTTGTGTGTGCCTCGTGGTGTGATTGTCTGGATATGTGTTTACTGTAATGCATTTCACTGCAATTCTGCCACTGCAAATACTTATTCGTTAGATATTGCAGAGAAGATAGAACAACGCCACTCAGATGACCATGACGTTTTAATCAACAGAAAGAAAATACAAAGGAATGAACAGACCAACATGAAGCTTACAAATACCAACAGAAAGAGTCCAGGTTATCTTCACTATTTCGTGGGGGATTCAGCCAGGTGCTGCGACCAGTCTACTCTGAAGCGCATTCTGTGCCACGACAGAAATAACAGGCCGTTACTTCACAATTCTCCTGCCGCCTACTAGATTGCCCTTCTCATTGGCTATAAAGGAAGACGGGGGTGGAGCAGGACCTCCCAGCTGCCTCAGGAATGTTCCAGACCTTCTACACGTTCCCAAGGTGCATGCACACCCTGGTCTGGAACCTTCCCGCTCTCTCCTGGTGTGCGCTCTCCGTGGTCCTGAACCTCTGTGGCCAGTGTGCCCTCGCTCGGCGTGGGCAAGGTGGTGATGAGAAAGGCGCATCACAGTATAAATTTATAAGGTTTCTGAAATATTGCTTTTGGTTTTTAGTGCCTAAATCTACATGAAGGCAAGTGCATGGGACGTGTCTGCGTGCGTGTGTATTTGTTCATGCTTATTCAGGCAAGTTTACAGTTCAGAATGCATGGCTACACGTTTGTTCAGTCATACAAAGTTCTTTGTTTTTTGCGGGGTATGTATGAAGACGTTGAAATGTGATTTGTTCTAGATGACAGCCACAATGCACTTGTAAACAGCTGTCTGTCATGCCTCCTTCTGCACATACAGTACATGGGATTGAGTTTACTGTGGACATCTGGGATGACAGTAAAGAGCCGGCCTTGAGCCCCCAGCTACAGCTGATCCTCCCCAAGCTGGAACACACACAGAATGACACACACAAACCTTCTAAAGAGAAAACATACAAACCGAAATATTTGGGATCACACATACATGACCATTAACAGACCTGCATGCACATACAGACAGGCATATGCAAACTGAGACATTTGAGATCACACATACAAGCCCATCAAAAAACCTAAACACATACCTGTTTTTGTATACCTGTGAGGACTTTTTTGGATCACAATTAACTTCCATTAAAAATTATTTATTTTCTAACCCCTAACCCTAACCTTAACCACTAAAACCTCATTATTACCCTAACCTTAACCCCAAACCTAAAAAAATGAATTTATATAACCGAGGAATGGCAAAACGTCCTTACTAGTCATGATTTGACATCGGTTACTATACTAGTGTGGACATCTGGACCTGAATAGTATTGTAGTACACCGAAACATTTTGGGTCACACGTACATGAACATTAACAAACATGCACGCGCGCGCACGCGCGCGCGCGCGCACGCACACACACACACACACACACACACACACACACACACACACACACACACACACCACAGACTTTCTCTACTGTCGGTTTGCTTTCCGGTTTATTGCATATGCATGAATTTAGAAATCGCAACATGGTTTGCATTAAGCAAACGTCTCTGTTCAAACAACCGTTGGCCCTAAAGCATGTTTAACTCCAGCCCTCTTGTCTGCTCTCACCCTATCTCACCCGACCATTCCCCCATGGTGCAGGGCCAGGGTGAAGGTGTAGGAATGCCAGGGCAGGCTGGGCATGGCCTTTAACAATTTCCTGCTGCCAACAACATGAATGCAAAACCTCTCTGCAGCTAAACTAGGAGAAAACATTTTAGGATCTTTCTGTCTCTTTTACTCTGTCTCTCCCATTCATTCAATTCCATTCACTAGACTTTATTGACATGGATAGTCACTTACATTGTCAAGGTATACATGAGACAACGCTAGTCAGACTAAGGGCAAAACAGGCTATAATAATGAAAATAATATGAAAACATTTTCATTAATGTCAACATATGCTACAACAAAAATAATTTGTGAGATTAGTTCTACAGTGTATTACTAAAATAGTAGGATGCCTCTGCTGAAATGACTGGAAAGGCTTGAAAAAACTAATGAATAGAATCATCGACTCAGATTGTGTCCCTCAGATTGTGGCAGGAGGCCACATACTTGGCTGCCAAATATACACATTTAGGTTTTTCACACAATAAATATTAGATTTTTTCATCTTATATTGTTTCACATTGATTGTAGTGATTGATAATTTCAGGAAAGATACCTTCTCTTTGGCACTGTGTTGTAGAAAATGCATCTTTGTCTCCACCTTTCCCTGGGTGCAAAGTGAGAACAGGTTTGCCTGTGACAACCACGATCTTTCTTTCATTCTCGTTTTCTCTCTTTCTCCCTCGTCATTCTAAATCAGCTAATCACTCATTCTACTGTCTCTCTGTTCTCTCAGTGATTCTAACTCCCTATCTTCCTCAGTCAAAGTGGGAAGGTCATGACCTTGATCATCCCGGTTCATTATTCAGTCTATTAAATTATTAGGTAATCTGACCACAGTGTTATTAGTTATTATTACACTGCATACTGTATACTAATTTCTCACCTTGTAATTAATGGTTCCTGGCTAACTGCATGCACAGTCACACTCGTGTGTACACACGAACACACACGCGCATGCACTTTTTCGATGTCCTTCAAAGTGTGTGACTGTAACCTATCCTCTCCCCGGGGCCATTCCTGAGTGATCAGAGCTCAGTTGAGAGCAGGGCTGGCTGTGAAAGATGGACCCTATGCCACTCCACAATACGACTACACCCCCCCCCCCCCCCCCCCCCCCCCCCCCCCCCCCCCCCCCCC
>JACXGI010016030.1:0-16533 GCA_016801175.1 Esox masquinongy | reverse complement strand
TGGGGGGGGGGGGGTTGGCTGGGGGGCAGAATGTCCCATATTTCCTTTTCAACAGTTAGACATGCACAGTCCACAGGAGACCATAAGGAAAGTATCAATCTAATGATGCATCCCCATGCAGCAGGAACATGTTGAACCCAGCACAAGCAGCAGGAACACGTTGAACCCAACACAAGCAGCAGGAACACGCTGAACCCAGCACAAGCAGCAGGAACACGTTGAACCCAGCACAAGCAGCAGGAACACATTGAACCCAGCACAAGCACCAGGAACACGTTGAACCCAACACAAGCGCCAGGAACACGTTGAACCCAACACAAGCAGCAGGAACACGTTGAACCCAGCACAAGCAGCAGGAACAGGTTGAACCCAGCACAAGCACCAGGAACACGTTGAACCCAACACAAGCACCAGGAACACGTTGAACCCAACACAAGCAGCAGGAACACATTGAACCCAGCACAAGCAGCAGGAACATGTTGAACCCAACAACGGCTGAATGTCGGGCCAGCATCTGCTGGTGGTTACGGTTCACGTGTGTACAATAAACAAAAACATTGATTGTGCCATAAATATTTCATTACAATAATTGCATCGTACTCTTGCATGACGAGTTAATAATCAACACAATACACACATAAAAACCCAGAACCGCATAAAACCCACCAACACAAGACCTGAATCAGTGATGAGTGGTACTTCAGCAGTGAATGTCACCTTTATAAAGTATCCTGTTTGCATGTCAGAAGACAGCCATTCAGTGCGGCTGAATGTCCAATGGCACCCTAGTCCCTTTAAGTGCACTCATTTGGAATACAGCCCATAGAGCCACAGGGCAAAAGTGGTTAACTCTTTAGAGCATGAGGTGCCATTTGAGATGCAACCAATTGAATACGCCAGCTAAATAAACCAGGAGGACTGGAGGAGCCTGAAGACATTGTGATAAAGCTTTCGGACATATAGCGAGAGCGTGGGAAATACCCAGAGAGATACCTGGATAGATACCTGTAGAGACACCAGGAGAGACACCTGGAGAGATACCTGTAGAGACAACTGGATAGATACCTGTGGAGACTCCTGGAGAGATACCTGAGCAAATGCTACCAAATGCAAAAAGAGCCATTATGAGTCCAGGCATCTACCAACAGGAATACAGATCCAGTCACGTCATACAGGACATTCGACATCCAGAGGAAGGGAGCACAGACATAAAGCAATCCTTGCTTTGTGTTTGTGCAGGTCTCTGTATTGAAAAACATGGTCAAAGGTCACTCACACACGCACACACGCACACACGCACACACAATAAAGCGTAAATCATTCAGTAGCACCAGACCCCTAAGGGTGTTTTCCAGTGGCTGTGGAGATGCCAGTTTTGATCCTTGAAGTAGAGGCTAGGGAGATATTTTACTGAGATCACAGATAGAGACAAGTAGAGACAAGGGAGACGCTTTACAGAGATCACAGATGGAGCAGATGGAGAGTAGTAGAAGCTAGGGAGATGTTTTACTGAGATCACAGATGGAGAAAAGTAGGTGCTAGGGAGAAGCCTCTACAGAGATCCCAGATGGAGGGAAGTAGAGGCTAGGAGATACTTTACTGAGATCACAGATTGAGAGAAGGATGGAGATAAACAGCCACACTGACGTGCACCCCACTCTCTTTGTCTCAATTTTTATACCACTCTCATTATCTCTGTTACTTTCCTTGTCTCTTTTCATTCTTTCTCTTCCTCTCAATCTCTTTATCTCTCCTCTTTCTACCATCTATCTCTCTCCGTTTTCCACACCTCTGTTTCAATGACTTTGGAAGGACAAAACATTAAAAGACACTAGTGTTTTAACCTTAGCGCTGCGTTCAACACCATAGATCACTCATTTAATCTGGAGAGATTAGAAAACCATGTTGGTCTACGCGGACACGTTCTTGTCTAGTTTAGATATGATCAATCAGAAAGATAACAGTTTGTATGTGCGGATGGTCTTTCCTCTGAGAAATTAAAGATATGTTTTGGTGTTCCTCAGGGGTCGGTTTTGGGACCACTTTTGATTTCACTATATGCTCATTTTAGGTTCCAAGAAACAAAAAATTATTTGCTGGCAAAACTCACAATAAACATTGATGGTTGTAAAGTCATCTCCAAAAAACCTTCCTCTGTTTAACTCTGGACCACGATGTCTCTTTTGATGAACATACAAAATATATTTCAAAAACAGCTTTCTTCTATCTCAGGAAGACTGCAAAAATTCTAAACTTTTTGTTGAAGGACTACGCAGAAAAGCGAATCCATGCTTTTGTTAGTTAAAGATTTGAAAATCGCAAAGCTCTTCTCACTGGCTACCCTGTTGTAACACTAAATTAACTTTAACTACTCAACACTGCCGCTAGGATCTTAAATAGAACAAAATAATAGTATCACATTAATCAAGTAACAGCCTCTTTATACACGTTGCTCGTAAAGGCTGACTTACAGGTTTTAATGTCAACCTGCAAAGCATTACATGGACTTGCTCCAATTTATCTTTTTGAATTGGTCCTGCAGTCCATATCCATACGTACACTACTGTCACAAGGTGCAGGCCTCCTTCTCATACCTAGAATTCGTAAAGTAGAGTTCAGATGAGGAATGCAGAAGAGTGTAACACAGATCAGTAGAAAAGCCTAAAGGAGAACTCAACAGAGGAAAGGAAATCTTAGTAGAGGAAAGTAAAGCTCAGTAGAGGACTGTCCAGTAAAGCTCAGTAGAGGAGAGCTCAAACAGGGAATGTAAAGTAGAGCTCAGCTGGGGAGTATGAAATCGAGCTCAGCAGGGCAGTGTAAAGTAGAGCAGTGTGAGAAAAAGTAGACGAGTGTAAGAAAAAGTAGAGGAATGTAAATTAGAGTTCATCTAGGGAGTGTAGAGTTTAGCTGGGGAGTGCCAAGTAAAGCACAGCAGGGAATTGTAAGTTTAAGCTCAGCAAGGAAACGTAAACTAGAGCTCATCTGGGGAGTGTAATGAGCTCATAAGGGGAGTATAATGTAGAGCTCAACAGCGAAGTGTAAATTTGAGCTCAGAGGGTGAGTGTAAAATAGAGCTCATCTGGGAGTGTAAAAACCAGCTCATCTGAGGAGTCTAAAGATGAGTTTATTTGGAGAATGTAAAGATGAGCTCATCTGGGGAGTGCAAAGTGTAAGGAATAGATCAGCAGAACCAGATGGATACAGTGAGTCTGTTAGAACAGATCTGGGACTTTAGGGCAACTCAGTTGGGGTAATGATTGAGTCCAGTGACTCAAAGAAAAGATCCTTGACTCTCAAGTGAATCATCATTTTGTTGGCCCTTTAATAGCCTCCGGTGAATCATCCTTCGTGTCCTCAATAACCTCCAAATCATACTCCTGTTGGTCTTCAATACCCTCCAGTGAATCATTCTCCACTTGGCTCACAATATTACCCGGTGCATCATCCACCTGTTGGTCCTCAACAACCTACTGCGAACCACCCTCCAGAGGGCAGCTCCGATCATTTCACAGCACATTTCATTTTTATACAACACTGCCTCTGACTAATTTCAGTCGTTGATTTAGAAAGAAAGCAGAGAGCTTTGTGGAGATGATTGGTTTAACCAGTCAGACGCTGTCGCCTTGTAGTCAGCTAATTCAGATCCAGAAAAATATATAAAAATGACCTAAGATACATGAACCGAATGGACATAACATTTTATAGTGCTTTTAAAATGGATGCAATTCAGCCAGTTAAAATATAGG
This sequence comes from Esox masquinongy, assembly GCA_016801175.1. Classification (NCBI taxonomy): domain Eukaryota; kingdom Metazoa; phylum Chordata; class Actinopteri; order Esociformes; family Esocidae; genus Esox; species Esox masquinongy. The sequence goes on along the minus strand of JACXGI010016030.1, from coordinate 12,787 downwards.
AAATGAATATTAGATATCATATCAGAGAGCTTTTGAATGAAATGTTTAGCATTCAAAATAATCCACTTTTGCCATTAAGCATAAGTTAATAAGCACCTGGAGCGAGGTGCTCCACCATCCAAGAGCCCCCCCCCCCACCAACCCTATTATTCTCTCACCGTCTCTCTCAATGACAGGTGGCATAATAATGTATTTATGGGCCATTCAGGTAAACGTGGTCCAATGCACACACATGTTACCTGGCACGGCTAATCAAGCCCCAACAGGCAGACTAAAACATCCCATTAGCTCCTTGCTGAAAGCTTTCAACCGGTTCTACTGGGGGGGGGGGTCCACGGTGGGACAAACACTTCCGCTGCTAGTTTCGACCTGCTGGTATCAACTGGTTTCCCTGGTCTGAATCAGTCACTGATTAGAAGCAGGGTGCGATAAACTGAAGTGTTTCGGCCTGCCAGGAGCAGACAGGGCTACCCCTCGCCTACTGTCTGTTTATGCTAACAACGGGTTATCCCTATGGAAACCGCTAGTAGGACTCAGAGCGCGGCCAGACTAAACAAAAACACGGGAAGACAATCTATCAACATTACACCGCTAGCTGGAGAGGCTCAGTCTGTTCTATGGGGGACCACATACACACTGCAACATGCAAACACAGAGGCAGGTGCTTGCACAAACAAACATGCACACGCACGCGCACAGTTGTTTGTGAGGAACAAATGGTGGAAGTGTTAAAGAACAGAGATAAGAGGTGAGGTACAAAACAAGCCAGACGCAGTCTCTCTCGCTCTCTGGGGTCTGGCACAGGGTGTGTGTGTTGTATGTGCATGTTGTATGTGTGCGTTGTATGTGGGTGTATGTGTTGCATGTGTGTGTTGTGCGTGTGCTTATGTGCTGTGTGTGTATTGTGTGGCAGCAGAAGCAGTAGACTCATTAAGGACAAAAAAAAATAGCTTTCCTCCACTTAATTTCCCTGGCTGTTATTCCTTCAGCATAACGTGCTGTGGCTTATCGCTGCATTAAAAGCCCCTCGTTTTGTGTATCATTATTTATTCTAAACAGCGTTCTTTGAAAGTGGAAGAGGAGAGAGAAAGAGAGAGAAATAGAGAGAGGAATGCTGCCTGTGTGTACAATGCCAGCTGCCTAATTAAATAGCTGTTCAGTCCCCTTCTCTCTGGAAATTAATTTATGGAATGCAAAAAAAAGTGTTTTCTCTCCTTCCTTTCCTCCAATGTGGGGAGCAAGCAATTAAAATAGAAGGTTCAAGGCGAGGGTCATTACATTAAAAGGAAAGAGAAGAAAAAAAAACTTGAAAATGGAGAGATGATTTTAATAAAGACAGATTCCACAAAGAGCTACACTTATTAGAAGGCAAAAGGCAACGTGCATATTTATCTCTTTCTATTTTATCCCACCTTACTCTCCCTCCTCTCTCACTCTCCCTCCTCTCTCACTCTCCCTCCTCTCTCACTCTCCCCCCTCTCTCACTCTCCCCCCTCTCTCACTCTCCCTCCTCCCTCACTCTCCCTCCTCTCCCCCCACTCCCACTCTTCTCTCTGATGAAAGCTTTTCCCATATTTCTCTTCTGTCTTCCGTTGGCTCACAGTTGTTGAGGCACATATATCTGCTTTCAGCTTCATCTCTCTGAGGATTCCTGATCATTAAATATTCAAGTGGTAATGTCTCAAATTGCAACATGAACGCCCACAATGCTCAGACACAAGAAAATCCCAAAGCTTCCAGGTAACAGACAAAGCTCCTTCAGCAATGGATCTATCACAGTGAGCCGGACCTTGTAAGTTAGACGTGGAGACAAGACAACATTTACATTTACATTTTTTTAAATTTACATTAAAATTTACAAAATTTACATTCAATTTTTTTCCAATGGCAGAATGTGTTTAAAAAAGGCACTGTGACTTCAGAAACATTTACAACCTTAGGAGCTAACCAAGTGGCAGGGCTGCTTTTATAGGGTGTTTTAAATTACAGTGTGGGCATTGAAAATGAATCAATGGAAAGTAGTCATAGATGTTAGCTCCATGTCTACTGGGACAGCCTTGTTATTCTAATACAGTAGAGATCTGATTGTCTATTCATCAGTACTATGCTGCATTAATTCTGCTATACTGCACTTTCAACTGGCTTTAATTGATCGTCAGCCTTTGATCCTGTCAGTAATCAGCCATGTTTCACGCCAGCCTCTGTAACTCGCTTCTGCCCTTTGGCCTAATTATTTTTCATGAAAATAAAGGTTCAAAACATGTTTTAAAAGTAAAATGATGAGCGAGAAAGAGGAAGGGACTGTGATGGCTGAAGGCTAATAGTCTTTAAGATACATGTGATTTTACATGCGATCTGACCCAGGTCCAGACCAGTAGTATACAGTTGTGCTCAAAAGTTTGCATACCCTTAGAGAATTGGTAATATATGTACCATTCGTAAAGAAAACATTAGTGAGCAGGCAAAACACGTCTTTTATTTCCTATGGGATTCACATTCAACTGTAGGTCATAACAGAATGGCACAATCACAAAACAAAACGTGGCAACAAAGAAAAAAATGAACTGACCCCTATTCAAAAGTCTGCATACCCCTAGTTCTTAATACTGTGTATTGCCCCCTTTAGCATCAATGACAGCGTGCAGTCTTTTGTAATAGTTATCTATGAGGCCCCGAATTCTTGCAGGTGGTATAGCTGCCCATTCATCCTGGCAAAATGCCTCCAGGTCATGCAAAGTCTTTGGCCATCTTGCATGAACCGCACGTTTCAGAGTGGGGATGGTATTCTGTTCACTATAGTCCTTGTTGACCCCTCTCCAAACATAGCACTTATGGTTGTGACCATTAAGCTCTATTTTGGTCTCGTCACTCCAAATTAGTGTGTGCCAGAAGCTGTGAGGCATGTCAAGATGTTGTCAGGCATATTGTAACCAGGCTTTTTGTGGCATAGCGCAGTAAAGGCTTCTTTCTGGCAACTCGACCGTGCAGCTCATTTTTGTTCAAGTATCGTCGTACTGTCATCCTTGAAACAACCACACCGTCTTTTTCCAGAGCAGCCTGTATTTCTCCTGAGGTTACCTGTGGGTTTTTCTTTGTATCACAGAACAATTCTTCTGGCAGTTTTGGCTGAAATCTTTCTTGGTCTACTTGACCTTGGCTTGGTATCAAGAGATAACCGAATTTTCCACTTCTTAATAAGTGATTGAACAGTACTGACTGGCATTTGTAAGGCTTTAGATATCTTTTTATACACTTTTCCATTACTTTGTTATGCAGGTCTTTGCACAGTTCTTTTCTGCCCCCAATGGCTCAGTATCTAGCCTGTACAGTGCATCCATGTGAGAGCTAACAAAATCATTGACTATTTATACACAGACACTAATTGCAATTTAAAAAGCCACAGGCGTGGGAAATTCACCTTTAATTGCCATTTTCATCTGTGTGTGTCATCTTGTGTGTCTGTAACAAGGCCAAACATTCAAGGGTATGTAAACTTTTGATCAGGGGCATTTGGGTGATTTCTGTTATCATTATGATTTAAAAAGTAGCCAAATGATTATGTGATAATAAATGGCTTCATATGATCACTATCCTTAAATAAAAGACAGTTTTTGCATGATCAGTCATATTTTCAAATTCAATGCCAAAATTTGACAATTTCTGCCAGGGTAAGCAAACTTATGAGCACAACTGTACATTGATCAGACATAACATCATGAAAACTGACAGGTGAAGTGAATAACACTGATAATCTCGTTATCATGGCACCTGTCAGTGTGTGGGAAATATTAGCCAGCAAGAGACCATTCAGTCCTGAAAGTTGATGTGTCAGAAGCTGGAAAAATGGGCAAACGTAAGGATCTGAGCGACTTTGACAAGGGCCAAATTGTGATGGCCAGACGACTGGGTCAGAGTATCTCCAAAACTGCAGCCCATGTGGGCTGTTCCTGGTCTACAGTGGTCAGTATTTATCAAAAGTAGTTCAAAGAAGGAAAACCGGTGAACCGGTGGCAGGGTCATGGGCGGCCATGGCTCAATGATGCACGTTGGGGGGCGATGGCTGGCCCGTGTGGTCCGAACCAACTGTAGCTCAAATTGCTGAAAAAGTTAATGCTGGTACTGATAGAAAAGTGTCAGAACCCACAGTGCATCGCAGTTTGTTCCGTATGGGACTGTGTAGCCACAGGCCAGTCAGGGTGCCCATGCTGACCCCTGTCCACTGCCAAAAGTGCCTGCAATGGCCACGTGAGCATCCGAACTGGACCACGGAGCAATGGAAGAAGGTGGCCTGGTCTGATGAATCACGTTTCCTTTTACATCACGTGGATGGCCGGGTGCGTGTGCGTCGCTTACCTGGAGAACACATGGCATCAGGATGCACTATGGGAAGGAGGCAAGCCGACGGAAGCAGTGTTCTGCTGGGCAATGTTCTGCTGGGAAACCTTGGGTCCTGCCATTCATGTGAAATTTACTTCGACACGTACCACCCACCTAAGCATTGTTGCAGACCATGTGTACCCTTTCATGGCAACGGTATTCCCTGATGGCATTGGCCTCTTTCAGCAGGATAATGCGCCCTGCCACAAAGCAAAAATGGTTCAGGAATGGTTTGAGGAACACAACAACGAGTTCAAGGTGTTGACTTGACCTCCAAATTCCCCAGATCTCAATCCAATCGAGCATCTGTGGGATGTGCTGGACAAACAAGTCCGATCCACGGAGGCCCCACCTCGCAACTTACGGGACTTAAAGGATCTGCTGCTAACGTCTTGGTGCCAGATACCACAGCACACCTTCAGAGGTCTAGTGGAGTCCATGCCTCGACGGGTCAGGGCTGTTTTGGCGGAAAAAGGGGGACCTACACAATATTAGGCAGGTGGTCATAATGTTATGGCTGATCGGTGTATGTGATCTTACCCAGGCCTAGACAATAAGTATGTGTGCTCTGACCGAGGTCCAGATAAACAGTATACGCAATTTGAACCAGGTCCAGCACAATATTTAGAAAATGAGCAATTAGTATAAGAACCTTTTTGCCTTTGGCTGAACATTCACCAAGCCCATTCAATCATATGGGCAGTACTGTACAGTAGGTTAAGAGTGAAGGGAAAATACAGCTTTACCCAAATACTTGGAAAAAAGCAGGCAGCACCTGACACATCAGTGTTCCATACAGACACTGTAAGACAACAGATGGAAGAATCCATTTGATATTGAAGTGATTCACGCGAAAACATGCTTTCCCCACAACACATCCACATGTAGCGTGTTGCATTGCTCTTTCACACGCGTTCTGTTTCTCCGCGGGCGACCACATCTAAAACCAGACTTTCTGTCATGGGGGAAAGGGGCTCAGTCTGCTCACCTTGAAGACACCTCAAGAGCAGAGCCTCTGAGTCCAGGTTATAACCGAGCGAATTTGTAGATCGTATTCGCTTGGATGAAGCAAGCTTGACTGCTTACATGGCAATGAACAACGTACTTTATGGGCCCCTGTCAGAGATGTGAAACGGGCCACCCGTGTGATGCAGGGACTCCAGATGTGTCACTATAACATACAGGACTCTGGTTTTTAAGGCGTCAGGTAATGATACCAATTAGTAGATATAGTGGGTAAGATTGAGAAGGGACAGGCTCTGAGCCCTACACTATCCAAGCCCAATCCAGTCAGGGATTTCTACCATTCTTATCAACACGGTGGGCAATAAAATAAGAGACAGGGATGAAGGCGAGGAGATTTGGGGGGGGTGGGGTGGGGGGGTGACACAGGGTCCCAAATGACACCTGATCCTTATTTAGCGCACTATTCTTCATCCTATCATTGATGATAAAGACGGTGATCAATTTGCTTGACTATTATATGTTTAAATAAAACCATAATGCTTGACTATTATACGCTTAACATAAGTGATAGTGTTTATAACAACAAAAAAAGGAGAAGCCAATACATTATTGCCTAAAAAAGGTGGACTAAAATTGTTTCAGAATAGTGAGAAAAACAGAATGAGGCAAAAGAAAGAGAAACAATTTTCACAGCCAACTAAAATCCCCAGGCATGCAGACAGGGAAGTTTATACTCAATAGCCTTAAAAGCTTCATTTGGTGACTTTCATTTCTTGCACACTGCTGTCCCCGACAGGCATGTGGAAAGGCAGCACTGAACCACTCAGGACCCCAGAAAGCCAGCAGCTGTGATAGTGGCAGAATGAGTGGCAGCCCGCCCCCCAAACACTAGAGATCTGGGGTACCCAGCACACACACCCCTCGACCGCACTCACCCCTCAACCGCACTCACCCCTTTACCACACAGAGTCCTCTACCAAACACACCCCTCTATCCCTGATAGTAACACACACACCACCACCCATGAAATTAACACACATAGAAACACAGGAACACACCTACGATCTCTGCCATCCCCAGCAGCTGGACTGAGGGGTTAAAGGGTGTGTGTGTTTGCTGTTGAGGTCATCACATTTCCTACATCATTAGGGAGTTCATAGTAAAATATAAAATTCGAATTGACCGAGCTAAAACCACTCGGGGACACCCACCTTCCCGTCCTTATCTCTGCACCAGAACAGCTCCAGGGACAGACCAGGGTTTCCACATTAAGGAACTGCTGCAAAAATATACACCACAGTACATTTTATTCCTATTATTATCTTTTTTTTTCCCTAAAGATATTCCAGTTTGGAGTCGGTGATAGGCTGACCCCCTGCTGGGACACAAATGAGATGCAGATACCGACCACCTGAGCCTTCTGGCAAGCACCTCCCTGTACCTCCTCTCCCATCCAGTCTCCCCCTCTCGCCCCCCTCCTCTCCCACTCAAACACCTCCCCCTCCCAGCCTGGGTCAGGAGTACTTCAATAAATTAGTCTGTTCAGAACCAAAGATTGGTGCAAAGCGCCCACCCTGTACACTAAATGAACGACACTGGCACAAAGCCTAGGCCCAGCCCCAACCTCTCCACTTCCAGTTATTTATGCATGCCTAGTTATTCCAGCACGACAGGAGCAAAAACAAAAAGGGACAAGGGGAGACAGATTTAGAGAGACAGAGAGAAAGAGAGAGGGGAGAATAAGTCCTGTCAACTTGACAACATAACATTCCCAAATTCATCCCGTCCTCTCCGGTATCATTATAATGACGGGATCAGCGATGGATGTCAACCAGGATCCAAGTTAACCAACTGTCACCTCCCAGCGATGGATGCAAATGACACAGGGAGTCACCCCCACAGCTAGAGGAGGAACAGGACGGAGGACGGGGAGGGAGAGGGGGAGGACACAGATGAGAGAGGATGCCTGGGAAAGAAGGTGAAGTGCTGTGGGTTTCTGCTTCAGTGTAACGAACCACAGAGGAGGACAGGAAGACCGGAGGACAGGACGGGGGGGGGGGGGGGGAGGGTATGGGATACAGAGAAAAAACTGAACGAGACAGAAGGGGGGGGGGAGGCAACACCAACCGAATCCATTCAGACCGTTGGCCTGAAGGCACAAGCTTTACCAGGGATTCGAACCGACATCTCTACTTCTAAAGCTACCAGTGGATCAGAATTGTTGTCAGGGTGTGTGTCCTCACCACTCTGCCTAGCTGGAGACCGGACACCAAAGCAGTTTGCCGTCAACACGCGGTTGGCTGTTTGATCCAGGCAGCGCTACAAACAGCCGTCTGCAGGCGGTGAGCTCTACCTGTGAAGGGGACTCTGGGTGAGCTCTACCTGTGAAGGGGACTCTGGGTGAGCTCTACCTGTGAAGGGGACTCTGGGTGAGCTCTACCTGTGAAGGGGACTCTGGGTGAGCTCTACCTGTGAAGGGGACTCTGGGTGAGCTCTACCTGTGAAGGGGACTCTGGGTGAGCTCTACCTGTGAAGGGGACTCTGGGTCGGCAGGTGAATAAGCGAAGAAAGAGGCCCCTAGCCAAAGTATAAAACTTAAACACAGAAAATAGACTTACGGTGTTTAAAAAAAGAAAACAAGCCCGAATCTATGTTCCTGTCTCCATAATCAAGTCCTCAGCTCATGTACGTGGTTACAACACAACGTTAATCTGTAATTTACCTGAGCTGATCAGAGCGGTGCGTGCGAAATAAATTTGCACTTCATTACGGTTAACGCAATTACGAAAAGAGAAAAGGTGTGGGGGGGGGCAGAAAGAAAGAACAAGAGAGGGGAAAAAAGGAAGAGACAGTCGCTATCATAGTGAAACGGTGGAATCCAAAAGTCCGGGCCCTAATTGCTTTCCCAATTAGCAGGCAGTTTGATCACACCAGTACTGGACTTGTTTGATACTGCACAGCGAGCAGCCATTGTGGCGGGGCCTTGTAGCCAGAAGCCTAGTAGGAGGAGGACTGCAGACCGTGCTGAGCTGAGGGAAACGCTGAATAATTTCAGGAATTAACCGCTGTCTTAAATGAAACCCCAGTTATATGCTCCAGACCTGCCGGCTGCTGTGGATGTAGTGGTTTTCAGGGAGGTTACAGCAGGCTTGGTGATGTGGATGGACCTGAGTGGGGCGGCTATGGAAGTCGTGCTAAAAGGGCAGCCAGAAACAGTAGAATAGTAGCCTGGATATTTATCTTGACAATTTACTGGTATAATTATCAGCGATCTGAATGGTGAGATTCAATTTGAAGATAGCATTTGAATTAAGAAGGAGAATCATCTGTCTCCCGTTCAGATAGTGTATCGTGTTAGTCATGTGCCCAGATTCAAAATGACCTGAGCCAGTTTACAGTACGAATATGCTCACCTTTAACTCCTTAACCACGTGTAACAATTCAAAGAGAAGTTAACTTTTACTTTAGCCACCAGCAGCCTAAAGCCAAGGAATTAAACAAGTGTTTTGAATCGGGGTTCACTAATCATATCAAATTCCTCAAACTAACTTACAAGCAGAGAAGGGGTTCCTTAAGATTAAAACATTTTCCAACAGTCTATTAAATAGTTCTCAATAATTAATCACTATCTTTCTTTTGATCACCCAGCCGAGTTCTTAAATCCTAAAGCAATATTTCTTTTAATGTTTTGACAACAAAGCAAATTTCAAACCAAGTTGAACATTTAAGACTTAAGAGAATGGCAGAGAGATATAAAATGATAGTGTAGTTTAACAGTTAACTTCAGACTGCCTCAAACAGGCATATGAGATTTGTGATTGAGCCAGAAAATCTCGCAATGATCTGTTGATTCCAGAAAGCAGAAATAGGGTTTTGGTAAGACACCACGCTGGGAAAATAAATAGAGAAGGTACAATTATTAGAACAGGAACATCTCAGGAAAGGACCAACAAATGGAACACTGGCGCCTAACAATGTTATGAATCTTCCCCTAGAAGTCAAAGCCAAGGAACAAAACATGGATAAAAGCTTGTATTTCTTTTTTCCAGCACAGTCTTTAGCCAACAAGGACTAAAGTGGTGCAATTACCAGGAAAACGCAGTATGATACAAGCAAAATGAAGTGTAGCACTATTAACCTAATACAATAGCCACAAGCTATTTCATTCCACATCCTCAATGGGCTGCGTGTAAAAATTCAGCAAAACAATGTAGAAAATTGGTTTTGAACTAAATACGGTTGGATATCCCTGCTTTGACAAGTAGGCCTACTCGGAAATGTAAAAAAAAACAGAAACTCCTCAGTGTGATCACTTCGAGGCCCGGCAGATGAATGGCTGGCTCAGCAGTGGTTACTAGGCCTCAGGAGGACGGTAGACATGTTCTGGGTCCCAACTGGCACCCTACTCACTATACAGAGCACTGCTTTCAAATGCTGACAGGAGTGAAACTGCTGAAGGCGATGTCCCCTCTGGTCACTAGGAGCTCCTACAGCACATCATTTAACCTGCAGCACATCATTTATCATAGGGTAATGCCATAGCCACAGACCTGAGTAGATAGAACTCCTGTACACAGTTTTTCCCCCAGGTCACGGCTTCAGGACAGAGAAGCCCCAGAGGAAACACAGACAAATTAACCAGCTATAGTCCAGCACGGATGGCAGGTTGCCGGTTATCAGCCCACTGTTATCAGCTCAAGGCCCTTGCAGAGAGTAATGTTACCCCGACTACAGCATGGTGCGCCCCACATGCTACTGAGAGGTGATTGGATCTTTCCTCAGGTCAGAGCTACAGGGCACACCTGCAGAATTTACCACAATACATACAGTCCTGCAAGGACAGCCGGCTGTTGTGCCTGTAAGGTCCTGGTCCGGCTCGAAGCATGCACGCTATAGTTTACAACAGAGTTTTCCACTAAACAGAGACCCAGACAGTGTCCACGAAGTGTGTGTTTGCGCTGGATGGCAACGTCCTTCAAAATGCATGAAGAAAGACAAAAATGCATTCGGAAAATTAATCTACCTCTGGGAAGTGGATTAAGGGCTTCGCTGACAAAAATCCCCAGCAATGCCTTTAACCACCTTCCTAACAGTGTTCTAGAAACCTTAAATTAAGATTAAAAAGCACATTTCTGCTTTGGTACATTGTTTTTTTAAAACAAAGCTAGTTTTTAACTTTTTGTTGTAGAATGCAACGGAAATTACAAGATTGGAGCTCAGTACTGCAATAATGTTCTTAGCATTGGTAAGGTTGACTGGTTTCCTGTAGATTTAGGATGATTCTGTTCAGTTCGAAACGACGTAATTAACCAGCAAGGATGTCTCGTTTCCAAGACTTTAAGGAACAGTGGTTTCCAGTACTTAACAGACCTACATAATGATCCCAATACTTCCCAAAGCAAGGATGTCTCATTACCAAGACTTTAAAGAACAGTGGTTTCCAGTACTTAACAGACCTACATAATTATCCCAATACTTCCCAAAGCAAGGATGTCTCGTTACCAATACTTTAAGGAACAGTGGTTTCCAGTACTTAACAGACCTACATAATTATCCCAATACTTCCCAAAGCAAGGATGGTTGGTTACTAGTAGCAGTCTGCTGTTGCATTTTGGCCTTGGTTGCGTAATTACCTCAATACACTCATTCATTAATGAATTAATCAATCACAAGCTAGCATGCTATTTATCTTTACTTGTTGTCTTCAGTTCTGAAACACTAACTCAACCCAAACAAACGCTTTTCTTTTCTTCTGCTCCAGCGTACGGAACATGTGTAAATACATGTCTAAAAAGGTTCAACCGAAACAACTGTAAATATATACTGCTGGGAAACGGACAGTATTGATAGCAACGTCAATAGCTAATATACATTCAAACGACAAAGTCTAACAGACAGATGAGGCCCCGGAGAATGCATAATATTTGTCTCTCCATGAATAACAATCCTTGAATCCCCTTTCCAAGGAATGGCAACACTGAACAGCAACATACGGCATGAAATCACAACATACCCCCACACAGAACATGGAGGCAGAGCAGCCAATCAGGTCTCTGCACCACCGGCCCATCGTCCCCACGGTAACGGTATACATTATTTCCCCTCTTGTAGGTTAGGAGCAGCCTCAGGACTGACAACCAGGGGACTCGGAATATATGAGCACGTCGGTGCCTTGAAGATCCTGTCACCAGAGTGTGGGTGGGTGCGTGTGAGGGCAGGCCAATGGACTGTTTAAAAGGGAGGGGGAACGGCACGGAAGGGCACTGGGCAAGCCGACGAGTGTTCCCCAAAAAGAGACCGTATCTCCCTAAAGCGCGCTGCTGTCTCCCAGCGCCTTCCTCAACATTAGTGCACTAGGTATTGCACTGGGGGGGGGGGGCAAATCTCACCAAGGATCGTTGCAGGAGTGACAGTGGCCTTGGGCTGAAGCTGCTGTAGACAGAAGCTGGCGCGTCTATCCTAGATGGAACGAGAGGAATCCTCCAGCTTTGGGCTGTACTGACACACACACCATACACACACACACACACACCATACTCTCACACACAATACACACACACAATACACACACACACACACACACACACACACACACAATACACACCATACTCTCACACACGTGCGCGCAGAGAGCTGCTGCAGTCAGACACACACTCTCTCTCTCAAGGAGGAGGATCTGTAAACCACAGCCAGTCTACTTGATTGGGACAATATAAAAAATTGCCATGTTTCTATTAGGCTTTTCCATCAAAGGTCATATTTGTTTCCACATTTCAACCTTTTCCCATTTCATCCACAGTCCCTCCCCTCCGTGTACCCGGTTTCATGACCCCTCCAGGTACAACAATAAGACACGAAAGGTCAAAGGTTCCTGGCTGTCATACTGCATGACTATCTAATAGGGTTGCACCAGTATACTGGCCAGTGGCTCATTACAGGCCAAAATGTAATAATCGGTATCGGCCGACTTCTTTAGATTTGCCGGATAATCTGTATACAGATAATCTGTCGAGTTCCATCACTGTTCTCTAGGTTATAGACCTCCAGGTGCTACTGTATTCCTGTGCGACTTGAGAAACAGAGAGCACACTGTCCTCGTAGTCAGAGTCAGTCAATAACTCCAGCACACTATGCAGACCAGCCACGTGAGAAACGTCAGAGTGTACGTGGTCTTCAGAGTGTACGTGGTCTTCAGACTGTACGTGGTCTTCAGAGTGTACGTGATCTTCAGACTGTACGTGGTCTTCAGACTGTACGTGGTCTTCAGAGTGTACAAGGTCTTCAGAGTGTACGTGGTCTTCAGTAGGGGACAGTGGGAGAGAGAGCGCAGCAACACTATGTGGAGTACCGTAGCCTACCGGAGTGGATCGTTAAGATCAATCACCAGCGCAAGATACTTCACTCCCTTCCCTGGGCAACTTCCCCCTGCCAGGCCTCCCTTCCC
>JACXGI010016029.1:0-16557 GCA_016801175.1 Esox masquinongy | reverse complement strand
ACCACACTCATCCTCCCCCCCTCCACCACACTCACCAATCAGGGAGCTAGTTCTAACCAAAGAGAGCAGAGCTCATCTTTCCCTATGTCCCACTCCTCCCCCCCATGTAAAACGAAAGCTTAGACAACTGCCACATCGTCAACAACCTTGTCCTTTATTTCCACAGAGCACAGAATATACTCGGTGATGTGCTTCGGGTCCCTGCTATTGTGAAAATAGCAATGCCGACTGTTTTGAGTACAAGCTAGGACCCAGTATTTCTATTCCTGTGTTGATTAGAAATAGAAGGAATCGTGAGCATGCAACCTATAAAGTAAACTTGTCTAATCTGTTAACTGTAACACGTCAACCTACTAGTCCAGGAACCCCTATTATATCTCTTAAGCTGGCTTTACTTAATATCAGATCTCTCGCCAACAAATCATTCTTGGTAAATGACATTATAATATCCTACAACCTAGATTTTATGTTTCTCACTGAAACGTGGCTAACAGAAGATTGTAGTGCTGCCATTCTTAACGAGACAGCACCTGAAATATTTGGCTATATGAATATGTGTCAAAATGGTAGGAAAGGAGGAGGAGTGGCTGCCCTATTCAAAGATACATTCCAGTGCAAAGAAAATACACTAGGTAATTTTATTTCTTTCGAATACCTCTGTTTTACATTGATGGGTACCCCCAAAATTTTGTTTTAACCATTTACAGACCTCCACGATATTCTGCAAATTTTATTGATGATTTTGCTGAACTACTCTGTTATATCAGTTGATTATAACTTGTTTATTATTACAGGGGATTTTAACATCCACATAGATAATAGTACAGACAATAATGCCAAAGAACTTGCACTACTCGACACTTTTGATCTCACTCAACATGCGAAAGAGTGTACACACACTCAAGGCCACATTCTAGATCTGGTTATCTCTAAAGGTCTCGATATTTCCTCTGTCATGGTTAAAGACATGGTCCTATCTGATCATTTCTGTGTCTTTTTTGAATCACTTATCACCCCGAATGTTCCAGTAAACTCTGTTTCTGTTAAGAAAAGGTACATTAATGAGAGTACCAATGCTCAGTTTATGGAAGCCATAGCTATCTCTCCAACAATAAGTGCTGAGTCAGTTGATGTACTCCTGGATAATTTTAATGCCAAAATATTGAATGTCATGGATCGTGTTGCACCGATAAAGGTAAAGAAAACTATAAGCAAACAGAAAACACCATGGAGAAACACCATGATGGTAAGCGCCCTGAAAAGAGAATGTAGGAAAGCGGAACGTAAGTGGAGGAAAACTAAGCTTCAAATTCACTATGATATCTATAAACAAAGCCTTGGTAGCTTCAACAATGAGTTATGCAGGGCCAGACAGCAACATTTATCGGGAATGATCAACAAGAACATCAACAATACCCGCACTCTATTTGTCATTGTAGACAAGCTTACAAACCCAATAAAGCAGATAGCATCAGAACTCATGTCCACTGTGAAATGTAATGAATTTGCGTGTTTCTTTAGTGAAAAAATTATAAGTATTAGACGGACCATCAGAACTGCACAGTCTAAAGAGGACTTTGTACCATCACCACGACCACCAAGACATAACTTGGTTATTATGTCGCATTTTAATACAATTGATCAAAAATCCCTAGAAGAAACAGTTCGACATCTTAAAGCTTCCACTTGCTGTCTCGACACACTTTTTTAAAACAATTTTTAACTCTATAAAAATGGACCTACAGCAAATAGTTAATAGATCTCTGCAATCAGGCATTTTCCCAACGTTTCTAAAAACAGCTGCCATTAAGCCCCTATTAAACACTGAGAACACTGGATGCATCTATAATGAACAACTATAGACCTGTATCAAATCTCCCTTTTATAGCCAAGATCATTGAGAAGGTTGTCTTCAATCAACTCAGCAATTTTGTGACCTCAAGCGGTCTCTTAGACAGATTTCAGTCAGGTTTCCGACCTCACCACAGTACTGAAACGGCCCTGATTAAAGTTTTAAATGATATACGGCTGAATACTGATTCTGATAAAATAACAGTTCTGGTTCTATTAGATCTCAGTGCAGCATTTGACACTGTAGATCATAGAACCCTTATAGATAGGCTGGAAAATTGGGTAGGACTCTCCGGGACAGTCCTTGATTGGTTCAGATCTTATCTAGATGGCCGGAGTTACTTTGTCACCATTGGTTATCATGAATCTGATAGGGTGGCTATGACATGCGGAGTTCCACAGGGATCAGTTCTCGGACCGCTTCTGTTCAATCTCTATACGCTACCTCTGGGTCAAATTCTACAGAACAACAACATTAACTACCACAGCTATGCTGATGATACTCAAATATACACGGCTCTCGAACCGTATGACAACAGCTCAATAGACTCTCTGTGTCACTGTATAGAGCACATCAATACCTGGATGAACCAAAATTGTCTACAATTAAACCAAGATAAAACTGAGATTATTGTGTTTGGCAACAAAAATAAAAGAACAAGTATTAGTAAAGAGCGGGATTCTCGGGCCCTTAAAACCAGGGATCAAGTGCGTAATATTGGTGTTGTGATAGACTCCGACCTCACATTTAACAGTCATATCAAAGCGGTCACCAAAACAGCATTCTATCAACTAAAAAATATAGCCAGAATCAAAGGTTTGGTGTCCCAAAAAGACCAAGAGAAGCTCATCCATGCTTTTATCTCTAGTAGGGTTGACTACTGTAATGGCCTCTTAACTGGACTCTTGAAAAAGACTGTAAAACAGCTGCAGCTCATTCAGAATGCGGCTGCTAGAATGTTAACCAGGACCAAGAGAACAGAGCACATCACTCCGGTTCTTAAATCTTTGCATTGGCTTCCAGTCAGTAACAAAATAGATTTCAAAGTGGTGCTTTTAGTTTATAAATCTCTGAATGGTTTAGGACCCGAATACATTTCCGATATGTTTGAAGAATATAAAACGAGCAGGGCTCTTAGATCCATGAACACAGGTCAGCTAGTAGAGCCCAGAGCCCATACTAAACATGGAGAAGCTGCGTTTAGCAGTTATGCTGTACACAACTGGAATAAACTACCAGAAGATCTTAGACGTGCCCCAAACGTAAGAATTTTTAAATCCAGGTTAAAAACACTTCTCTTTTCATGTGCCTAAGACTGAGCACTTAAACTTAACCACACTGTTTAGCCTTATAGCTTCCTATATTTTTATCCCATTTTTAATCTTTTTATGTTTTCTTATTGTATTTTTCTTATTATGATGTTTTCATTTGTTTTGATGTTTTCATTTGAGTATTTTTTTTTATGTTATTGTATTTTTATATATTTTTTATTTTCTTTGTAAAGCACATTGAATTGCTTCGATGTATGAATTGTGCTATATAAATAAACTTGCTTGCTTGCTAAAAACATGTTGCTATGGTTACTCCGGCTGAAGTAGCTTCAGTTTGGTTTGAGAACTTTTTGTATTTTTTTCTGATTTAAAAGCTGATAAGCACAGGAATATATAAAATTACTGTTTTTTTCTCTATCTTGCTAAGAAATTGGGTTAAACAGCAGTAGTTTGGGAAATATTGCTAAAAATTGGGTTGCTATGGTTACAGCAGTTGCAATATCTCGAGTTTAGTAAGGGATATTTTCAAATTTCAAAAACATTTCAAAAAACTAAAAGCTGTACAGTGTGGCCCATCCTCCCCCGAGTCAGAATATAGCATTTTTGTTGTCATGGCACACTTTTCGTAGACACTATTGAATTTCTACGGCTAAACTCAAAAAATTTCAAAGATTTTTCTGAAAACTAAATGGCAAGAGGAAGTTGTTAAGAAGAAAAATCGACAGCTTCCATCTATCTGTTTATGTGGCTTAAAGATTTTTAAGGTATGGGCATATGTGTCTCTCACTGGAACTGCCTCACTTGTCTTTACTGGTTATGTAACTCAATCAACACTTTGTCTGCCCCAATACAAGAGGGTGTGTGCCAAACTCAAGGATGTATGTATTTCTACTTTTGTAATCAAGGGTTTATTACCTGGGGAACACAAGGACAACATTAACATGTCATCAAAATTTAGCTTTTCACAATTGTATTCAACTTTAAGAACTCAACAGGATTTCCAATAAGAAAAATATTGTACAGTTCATTGAAAAACAATGTGTATAGTGTGATGTATTGTAGCTAATGTTAAAAGCTGTGTAATTAACAAATATACCTCTTACATTCTGTCTAAACAGTAGAGCTATTCAGATTCTATTCGATTACAATATGAACAACTCTGATATTAAAGGACTTCAACTTAATTGTCACAGTATCAAGTTTAAAAGGTGCTGTCAACTCAGCTTTAATTTGAATTTTAAAGCAAGTTAACAGACTCCAGGTACCCTAGCACACTTTGAAGAACATCCATTTCTAGACTATCTCTGTAACCAACACCTGGGTCAACAAGCTATGAAAGTTGCTTCATGTGAGCAGGGTCCAAAGAGAACCGAATTTCCGGGACATGCACTTCTTGTGTCCAGGGCATTTGAATTTCTGTGTCCTCATCAGAACCAGCTCTCAGTGCCTCCATCGCCCCTGCATCAGAACCAGCTCTCTGTGCCTCCATTGCCCCTGCATCAGAACCAGCTCTCTGTGCCGCTGTTGCCCCTGCATCAGAATTAGCTCTCAGTGCCTCCATCACCCCTGCATCAGAACCAGTTCTCCGTGCCTCTGACACCTCTGCATCAGAACCAGCCTCTGCAAGCAAATCCTTAATTGCTGTCAGCGGCCTACTCTACAGAGCTAGGCTTCCCCGAACAAACAACTGTAGTGGTGAAATATCTGCCCTCTCTTTGCAGACCATGATGGTTCTACTGATTGCCAAATATCCTCAAGTCACTGTTTGTTCTGGGAATGCACAGTGGATATAAAAAGTCTACACACCCCAGTTAAAATGCCAGGTTTATGTGATGTAAAAGAATGAGACAAAGATAAATCATGTCAGAACTTTTTCCACTTTAAATGTGACCTATAACGTGAACAATTCAATTGAAAAACAAACTGAAATCTTCGAGGGGGAAAAATTAAAAATAAAACCTTACAATAACCTGGTTGCATAAGTGTGCACACCCTCTTATAACTGGGGATGTGGCTGTGTTCAGAATTAACCAATCACATTCAAACTCATGTTAAATAGAAGTCATTTCACACCTGCCATCATTTAAAGTGACTCTGATTAATCACAAATAAAGTTCAGCTGTTCTAGTAGGATTTTCCTAACATTTGCTTAGTTGCATCTCAAAGCAAAAGCCATGGTCCGCAGAGAGCTTCCAAAGCATCAGAGGGATCTCATTGTTGAAAGATATCAGTCAGAAGGGTACAAAAGAATTTCCAAAGCATTAGATATACCATGGAACACAGTGAAGACAGTCATCATCAAGTGGAGAAAATATGGCACAACCGAGACATTACCAAGAATTGGACGTCCCTCCAAAATTGATGAAAAGACGAGAAGAAAACTGGTCAGGGAGGCTTCCAAGAGGCCTACAGCAACATTAAAGGAACTGGAGGAATTTCTGGCAAGTACTGGCTGTGTGCTACATGTGACAACAATCTCCCGTATTCTTCATATGAATGGGCTATGGGGTAGGGTGGCAAGACGGAAGCCTTTTCTTACAAAGAAAAACATCCAAGTCCGGCTGAAGTTTGCAAAAACAAACATCAAGTCCCCCAAAAGCATGTGGGAAAATGTGTTATGGTCTGATGAAACCAAGGTTGAACTTTTTGGCCATAATTCCAAAAGTTATGTTTGGCGCAAAAACAACACTGCACATCACCCAAAGAACACCATACCCACAATGAAGCATGGTGGTGGCAGCATCATGCTTTGGGTCTGTTTTCTTCAGCTGGAACCGGGGCTTTAGTCAGGGTGGAGGGAATTATGAACAGTTCCAAATACCAGGCAGTTTTGGCACAAAACCTTCAGGCGTCCGTTAGAAAGCTGAAGATGAAGAGGAAGTTCACCTTTCAGTACGACAACGACCCAAAGCACACATCCAAATCCACAAAAGCATGGCTTCACCAGAAGAAGATTAACTTTTTGGAATGGTCCAGCCAGAGCCCAGACCTGAATCCAATTGAACATCTGTGGGGTGATCTGAAGAGGGCTGTGCACAGGAGATGTCCTCGCAATCTGACAGATTTGGAGCACTTTTGCAAAGAAGAGTGGGCAAATATTACTCCTACCCAAAAAGACTGAGTGCTGTAATAAAATCAAAAGGTGCTTCAACGAAGTATTAGTTTAAGGGTGTGCACACTTATGCAACCAGGTTATTGTGAGTTTTTTATTTTTTACTTTTCCCCCTCAAAGATTTCAGTTTGTTTTTCAATTGAATTGTTCACGTTATAGGTCACATTAAAGGTGGAAAAATTTCTTGACATGATTTATCTTTGTCTCATTCTTTTACATCACAAGAACCTGGCATTTTAACTGGGGTGTGTATAATTTTTATATCCACTATTGGCACGAGTAGAGTTTATCTACTTGTGCCAAAGAAAGGCTATCCCTTGTACATTACAGTGGGGGGATGGAAAATATAGTGTGGTTTTATACATTAACTTACTTAGGCTCTATCCATTTCTCAGTGTGCGCCACTTTATAAAATTCTTTAACTTATGTAAAGTATTATTGAAATAGTAATTTTGTTTTGTTTATATTTTCCCCCACATAGTTTTTCCTTTGAAAATGTAGCCTACACAATACACACTATAGCCCCACTGCAGACTTTCATTTTGAAGGCAAAATATAAAAACTGGAGGTCTTATTGTTGCTGATGAATCTCTAACGTATAGTCTTTCTGCCAAAGTAAAATAATAGGCCAGCAAGTATAGAGCGGTATAGTTGTTTTTAACAGTTTTGTGAGTGCAATTAATTTATTGCCAACTCCTTTATATGAACCGTACACGATCAATTGCGTGGATATGGTGGAAGTGGTAACAGCTGGTGCTTCGATAACATCACCTGACGAGTCATTTGCCAAAGTGTGTTTCCATAACGACACCTGATGAGTCCTCTGCCAAAGTGTTTCCATAACCACACCTGACGAGTCGTCTGCCAAAGCTTGTTTCCATATTTCCGTAACGTGACGTGTCGTCTGACAAAGTGTGTTTCCATAACGACACCTGACAAGTCGTCTGCCAAAGCTTGTTTCCATAACGGCACCTGACGTGTTGTATAAGCTGATGATTGTGACTCACTTGGCCTGCCATAGGTGAATGGCGTCACAAACGCTGTTATACAACAGCGAAAATGTCGTTTTGAACCGCGACATGAGTGATTTAAGACACGGTAAATGACGGCGCTTATGTACCACTTGGACGGCGTCACAAATATGGGGGGTGGAGTCTGCCAAATACACGGTGATGCTAGCTACTGATATGGATAACCAAGCTAGTGAACGCCTACCTAACGTCTGTTTCTCTATGCAATTTCACATGGGTTTTAAAATGTCA
This sequence comes from Esox masquinongy, assembly GCA_016801175.1. Classification (NCBI taxonomy): domain Eukaryota; kingdom Metazoa; phylum Chordata; class Actinopteri; order Esociformes; family Esocidae; genus Esox; species Esox masquinongy. The sequence goes on along the minus strand of JACXGI010016029.1, from coordinate 9,060 downwards.
TGTAGGCGGCGTAGTGACGGCGTGTACACGTGAAGACTTGCTCACGACGGTGTAGCGACGGCGTTATAGACATTGTCAACATTTCTTATGCCGCTGTGAGTGATTAACATGTGCAACATCTGAACGTCGCCGTGAGTGATTAACATGTGCAACGTCTGAACGTCGCCATGAGTGATTAACATGTGCAACGTCTGAACGTCACTGTGAGTGATTAACATGTGCAACGTCTGAACGTCGCGGTGAGTGTTGCCAAGAGTAAAAGAATGTAGCAAAATAAAGATTTAACATTTTAATCATGGGTTTAACAACATATTTGTAAAATACTTGTGTGGTCAGTGAAAAGAATTGTCACACAAATACAGTGGGGCAAAAAAGTATTTAGTCAGCCACCAATTGTGCAAGTTCTCTCACTTAAAAAGATGAGAGGCCTGTAATTTTCATCATAAGTACACTTCAACTATGAGAGACAAAATGAGAAAAAAAATCCAGAGAATCACATTAGGATTTTTAATGAATTTATTGGTAAATTCCTCGGTCACCTACAAACAAGCAAGATTTCTGGCTCTCACAGACCTGTAACTTCTTTAAGAGGCTCCTCTGTCCTCCACTCGTTACCTGTATTAATGGCACCTGTTTGAACTTGTTATCAGTATAAAAGACACCTGTCCACAACCTCAAACAGTCACACCCCAAACTCCACTATGGCCAAGACCAAAGAGCTGTCAAAGGACACCAGAAACTAAATTGTAGACCTGCACCAGGCTGGGAAGACTGAATCTACAATAGGTAAGCAGCTTGGTGTGAAGAAATCAACTGTGGGAGCAATTATAAGAAAATGGAAGACATACAAGACCACTGATAATCTCCCTCGATCCGGTGCTCCACGCAAGATCTCACCCCGTGGGCCCTGCACCCCAAACCATAACGCAACTTCTCTTTGCTCTTTCTCTGCTTTAAGTGGCATTATAGTAAATCGGTATACGTAAGGAATAAGGCACAAGCGGGTTTGGTATATGCTCATTGTACCACAGCTAAGAACTTAAGCGTGATGCATCATGCAGTGCCTTGACACAAGACTTAGCCGTGGATATAAGCAATTATCACAAACCCCAGAGATTATTTTTCACTCTTATAAACCAGTTACCAATCTAGTTAGACCTGGATGGCTCTGTCCATGTCTGGCTGACTTTGGCAGTATATGTTTGTAGAACTGGTCAGCTTAATAAACCTCTGCATCATGCCTACTCCAGATTTGGCTGATATTGCTACACATGTTCTGGCCCTTGGGAGTTGATTTTGTGTTTTTTACCATTTTGCATGTTTTTAAATGACCTGTTTTGTATACACATTTGTGTTTTTCAATGTAATTTCTCATCTGAAAATTGGATTGGAGTGGAATGATTCCTTGAATGTATTTTTATTTACAAACTAATTTGAGCGCAATGTTCAGAAAGCATTTTGTTAATATTTGAGCAATGGTGCATTTTGGAATGCTACATTGAAAATGTGCAAGGATTCATTGAATCTCCTAAACAGATTTTCGAGTTGAGCACAATCTTACAGACTACAAAAGATATCTGTGGTGGATGACAGAATAATTATTTCCCAGGTCAATAAAAACCCCTTCTTGGCCAGATCAATAAACCCTCAGCGATTTAAAAGAAAGATGGGAAGGGAGGAGTAATGAGAAAGTGAGCAACTGCTTATGATCCAAAGCATACCACCTCTTCTGTGAAGCTTGGTGGAGGAAGTGTTATGGTACGGGCATGTATGGCTGCCAATGATGTGACTGTAGAAAAAAGCACTTGTCAATCACCTGATCTGCATGGACGTTTTTGCTGGAGACAAACCTGAAGGCAAAAGGCACCAAGAACAAGCAGGAACTGTAGGAGGTTGTTTCCACATATGGGGAGGGGGATTATCCAGTGATACACTGTCAAACATGGCTCAACTGGTGCCCCCAGGCCTTCATGGCCATGCAAACTCTCCTCTTACTATGAAAAGTGTCTAGGCTCCAAGGAATATTTGAGACAGAAAGTGTTATCTCAGGAACACTCTCTCCTCCAACTGGTAGTTATTCTAGTAGAATGGTGGTAGGAAGAACCAATATTCCAATATTTTTTATTAGATGCACCTGTATACAATGCATAAAAAGAACATGTAAATTACACCTGCCCAATAATGGCTGATCGTGGTCCACAGGGATGTCTGGGCTGTGGTGGATGGGCCATAAGTTGGAGTTTCAATACCTGGATTTACTGTCTTGATATTCTTCCAATATATAATGAACGTTCAAAAGTTCTAATTTACAGTGCGCTACATAGGAGCTATAGAAAAGGGTATGTTATTCTTAGAGGAATTTGAATGTTGATGTAGCCCAACCTTCAATTTGTGTAGATAAGTGCAATATGCAACGAACAACCAAGTTGTAATCTTGCCGCGACGTTAACCCAAAGAGATTCACTCACGGCAACGTTAAATGAGAGCAATAGGTAGGTCGCTTATCTAGATCTTTATGGCAAACTCCACCCCTCATAGGTGGAGTCTAGCTATCACTATTGTAGCTATCACTATTGCTGCCACAGTTTTATCTGTAGAAACAGACGTTTTATGTAAAGCAAGTTTGGCTAGCTAACAATAATAGTACTATTTTGCTATGCTTTAGGTAAAGCAAGTTTGGCTAGCTAATACTAATAGTACTATTTTGCCATGCTTTAGATATGTAAAGCAAGTTTGGTTAGCTAACACTAATAGTACTATTTTTCCATGCTAGCTAGTTGTTCATCTAACATTAAATGCAAAGTAAATGTGTCGACGTGATTTTTCTTCAGATGAGTAAATAGTTTTTAGCCGAAAGTGAAAGGGGGTGCAGGGACAAGTGTCAGGCAACTCTAGTTTAAAGTTGAATGAAAGGATGTATTTACTTGAACCTGAATAACCTTGTTAATTAGGAGAAAATGATTATTACCATCTCTTAAAGGTTATACTTTGTGTTTTTTATAAGTTTATGCATTACTTTAGTAGGCAGGGAAGAGACAAGAGTCTTGATAGTGAGGGACAGAATGGTACAAAGAGCCAACGGGGGACATGGAAGAGGAGAGAATAGACCATAGATGAACAGAGGATAGGAGACAGCAGAGAAGAGATGGAGATAATGATAAAATAAAAAGATTACTTTTATACAACGACAGTGATATTATGGCATACGTTTGAGGTTACATGAATGCAGGCATATGCCTGTTTATTTTCAGTAGTCATGTACTGCAGGCTTATGTTATGACCCCCTCCCCCCTTCAGTTTGAGTAGCCCTGTTGAATAGTAAAATATGTTGTCATTGCAGATGGAGTACAGCAGCAGCTCATCAATCCTACAGTCACCTGAAACTGACCTGGACCCAAATTTAACTTCACTAGCTGCATCAGTTGACCCCGAGGCTGAGAACAGACAATCATTAGAACCTGCCACGTCTAATTACCAAAGACCTGTCCACCAAAAACAACCTAGGAGTGTCTCTCCAGGTACATCCTGCCTTGACTCCTCTTCATCCTCCTAGAGAGCACCAAAGAAAATTAGGAAGAACGATGACCTGACAGCTCAACTTAACCTTCTGGATCAGTGCAGAGAAGAGGGAAGAGAGACATGCCATGTTCACTTCAGAGTTTGATGACGATATTGCAAGATTTTGTCACACCATAGGTGAACTGATCCGCAAACTGCCACAACATAAAAAGGTGCAGCCAAGTTCAAAATCCATCAGCTTTTATTTGAGATGGGGAAAGAAAGTGCTGAAGATGTCTTCAGCACTTTCTTTCCCCATCTCATCTCATCTGTTTGAATACACACCCCAGTGTGGCTAAAGTAATCTTTTTCCAAAGTGACTAAATAACTTTTGTTTGTGATTTGAGTGAAAATAATTTGCACACTTCATGGATGTTGAACTTTTGAGTTATTTGATTCAATATTGTTTAATTTTATTTATATTCTTTGATTTAAAATGCAGAGAAAGTGCATGTTTGAACAAAACACTTGTTGCACTGTCTGCATTTTAAATAAGTTCTATGTAGTCTGCTCTTTTCACTGTTTGCAATACTTTGTTACACTTACAATTGTACATACACATTTAAAGAAAACCTCTTTATTTTGTTAAATATTTGTATGTCCATAATTCATTGAGCGTTCAGTAGGCCAGCCCTCAGCACCGTATCCTGCCATGGCACATGAAAAACCTCATCAGGTCATTGCAGACTCCAACAGCAGCCCGTTAGGCTCTCCCTGCATCAACCAATTGCATTATTAACACACAAACCATTGTCTGCTGGTTAGCATATGTTTCATTGATACAAGTGGAGTGATCCTCAGGAAAATAACACATCTTAGAAGGTTGCTCAATAAATATACAGTATACTCTTTAACAGTAGTACTGCCGTAAATAGTTTCAAAATATAATTTTAACCAGTTGAAATCAGAATACTGCTCCATATCTAATAAGCAACATGGTGTTTATGGGCTGCTATGGTGGCAATTTTTGTTGTCATAATATACAATTCTGGAATTGTCAGTGCATAGCGAAATAATATGTATTAAGAAATCATGCTCAGGGGCCTTCAGCGATATTTTAAAATCTACTTGTGAAAAGGTTTAAATCTGTCTTTTAGTTCTACAGAAGTAGCGTTTGAAGCATTTTTCACAAATTCAGAATTGCTGAAAAACCATTACGGCTGACTTAATGGGTCCCAATTGCAAATATGTTCCTTTTGAGGAGATGGATTTATATACCTCTTTCCAAGGTGTTCTTTTAAACATGGTGAGCGTGATGAGCTTGCAAATGTGGGTAACCCCAATAGCGCCACCGTGTGGTTGATAAAAAAATCTTTGCAGTCATTATTGTCTTATCATCCTTACTAACATATGCACCAAGTAGAATTATTATATCATTATCCTTGTAGGAGATGTGCCGATATATGTGCAAAACCACGCCCCCTGCACATGTTCATCTGTCAATGGCGGCCATGTTTTTCAATATACTGGCCTGATTGATATAACTTTTGAAGACCTTGGTCCATAGATGCCAAATACCAAAGTGCGTGAAGATCGGACATTTGGTGCCAGAAGATTTAATTTTTTAGTGTTTTTCACACATTTAAAATGGCCACCAAACCATTAAAGTGAAGTTAATGAGTCCCAATGGCAAATATGTTCCTTATGAGGAGATGGACTTATCTACTTCTTTTCAATGCTGTATCTCAAACGGGATGAGTATGGTGACCTTGCTAATGTGAAAAACCTCAATAGCGCCACCATGTGGTTGATAAAAAAATCATTGCAGTCATTTTTTCTGTATGGTCCTTGTCAACATACATACCAAGTAGAATTATTATATCATTATCCTTGTAGGAGATGTGTCTACAGATGTGCAAAACCACGCCCCGCACATGTTCATTGGTCAATTGCATCCATGTTTTTTTGACGTACTGGCCTGGCTGATTCAACTTTTGAAGACCATGGTACCTAGATGCCAAATATCACATTATGTGAAGATCGGACATTTGGTGCCAGAGGAGTTAATTTTTTTGTGTTTTTCAAAAAATCCAAAATGGTGGAAAATCCATCATGGCGGACTTTATGGGTCCCGATGGCAAAAATGTTCACCATGAGGAGATACACCTATGTACCAATTTTCAAGACTCTAGGTCACAAGGGGTGGGCGTGGGGAGCTTGCAAAAAGTGCAACTTTGGAGGCTTGTGACAGCGCCACCTGAGGCCAACCTGCATGCCACTGCACCAGAAGTTGCGGCCCTTGGCCCTTTACTACTATAAAAATTTGGGCACCTTTAAGCCATTTAATCTCACGGGAATTTGCAAAAAACACCCTTTTTTCCGGAATAATAATAATAATAATAAAAGCTGCAAGCAGCATTTAGCGGGTTTCAGGATTAAGCTATTAGTAGCCAGTCTGCAGTTTTTCCAATAGGACACAAATCCAACTCATGTCCATAGCTGTAAACAATATTACATGCATGGTTTTTCCTTTTCACTAGTATTTCCATGTGGCCAAATGGAAAAATCTTTCATATAAACTAAACTCACAACCCTGATCATGTGTACCAAATGTAATCACACTTAACATCAGTCATTAGATGCTATAGACGTAGTGTTTGAAGCATTTTTCACAAATTCAGAATTGCTGAAAAACCATTACGCCCGACTTAATGGGTCCCAATTGCAAATATGTTCCTTATGAGGAGATGGACTTATCTACCTCTTTTCAAGGCTGTATCTCAAACGGGGTGAGCATGGGGACCTTGCTAATGTGAAAAAACCTCAATAACGCAAGCGTGTGGTTGATAAAAAAATCCTTGCAGTCATTTTTTCCGTATGGTCCTTGTCAACATACGTACCAAGTAGAATTATTATATCATTATCCTTATAGGAGATGTGTCTATATATGTGCAAAACCACGCCCCTGCACATGTTCATCTGTCAATGGCGGCCATGTTTTTCAACATACTGGCCTGATTGATATAACGTTTGAAGACCATCGTCCATAGATGCCAAATATCAAAGTGCCTCATCATGTGTACCAAATGTTCTTTATCACTCAGTGAGATTACAACAGATATTGGGTAATGGCTATTACGCTGCCACTGTTTGGCCAAACTGAATGTATTTGCATGTTACATTGCAATATTTTTTCAGGACATTTACCTCAAGTGGTATTATAATACCATTTTCTGCATCAGATAAATATAGATACTTCAAAAGTCTGACACTATCAGAGCAGTACAACACCTAACAGTGCACCAAACAATGTAACTAGGAAGTTGTTTGAAATTTTCAGAATGTAATAAATGTAGCCTAAATATATGATAAATATAACTGAGTGGAAGTGTGTCAGTATTCCCCAGTGCAGAGCATATTAATGATTTCAACTTTTGCTTGTTGTAAGGCAATTATGGGGTCAGAACAGATAATCATTATCATTTTCAAAGGTATGTTTACTTTGGTATGCATATTAATATCAATGATTGAGCAAACTATTTCTCTTAGAAATGTTTAATTTTGGTGATAAAAAAGACTATGTGGCAACAATAAAACCAATACCTTTCCTGACTTTAATTAATTTGGAAAATACCCTCCCTATTATTATTATAAAAATATGTATACTTTTATAATAAGGCATGAGCATAAAGCCTATGTGCCCATGTGTTGTTGTTAAATTACAACACAGAATTAATTTTAATTTAACTGCCATGGCTACAATTAAAAAGGTGCAATTGATAAGTTTATCCCTCAGTTAGAAGAGGAATTGTAGAAACAAATTAAAACAGAAACTACATAACTACTGAGGATGGATTATCTACTGAGGCTTGAACACAACACCCTCTCTACCAAAAGCAAGATTTTAATAGCTAAAGCATTGGTTATAATGTTCATGTCACCAGAATGATTTGAATAAAAGGCAGTTTTTTGCATGATCAGTCATATTTTCAAAATCAATACCAAAATTTCACAATTTCTGCCAGGGTATGTAAACTTATTAGCACAACTGTTCTTGTTCTTATTATTATTACTGGGGCTTGTGCAGGAAGAGCCCCTGGTTACTTCTTCAACATACTTCCTCTTCTTATTATTGGGGCTTGCGCAGCGAAAAGCCCCAGATTAATTCTTCGACATATCTTATTATTATTACTGGGGCTTACGCAGCAATAACCCCCGGGTTAGTTCTTCGACATATATTTTATTATTACACAATATTATTATTGTGTTTTGGGTCATTGTCATGCTGGAATATCCATCCATGACCCATTTTCAATGCCCTGGCTGAGGGAAGCAGGTTCTCACCCAAGATTGGACGGTACATGGCCCCGTCCATCATCCCTTTGATGCGGTGAAGTTGTCCTGTCCCCTTAGCAGAAAAACACCCCCAAAGCATTATGTTTCCACTTCCATGTTTGACGGTGGGGATGGTGTTTTTGGGGTCATAGACAACATTCCTCCTCCTCCAAACACGGAGAGTTGAGTTGATGTCAAAGAGCTCGATTTTGGTCTCATCTGACCACAACACTTTCACCCAGTTCTTCTCTGAATCATTCAGATGTTCATTGGCAAACTTCAGACGGGCCTGTGCATGTGCTTTCTTAAGCAAGGGGACCTTGCGGGCGCTGCAGGATTTCAGTCCTTCACGGTGTAGTGTGTTACCAATTGTTTTCTTGGTGACTATGGTCCCAGCTGCCTTGAGATCATTGACAAGACCCTCCCGTGTAGTTCTGGGCTGATTCCTCACCTTTCTCATGATCATTGCAACTCCACAAGGTGAGATCTTGCATGGAGCCCCAGACCGAGGGAGATTGACAGTTCTTTTGTGTTTCTTTTATTTGCGAATAATCGCACCAACTGTTGTCACCTTCTCACCAAGCTGCTTGGCGATGGTCTTGTAGCCCATTCCAGCCTTGCGTAGGTCTACAATCTTGTCCCTGACATCCTTGGACAGCTCTTCGGTCTTGTCCATGGTGGAGGGTTTGGAATCTGATTGATTGTTTGCCTGTGTAGAAAATTAATTTATTGTCATTCTTATTTACTCATTATCTTATTAGAAGGTTTTTGTATTCTGTATGCTTGATCAATTACACATATACTGAAAGACTTGTCTCTGTCACTGTCTCCAACTTATAAGACCAGTATCTGTATTCAGGGGCAGTGATGAATGGAATGCCGGCTGCACAGGGCCTTGGCTCCTTTTTAGCAGTAAGAGAAGCAGGCCTCTGCCAGTGCCATAAAACCGCCATAAGAAACTGTTCTCTAGGAGGAAGCTCTTGAACAGCAGGGGGTTATTATTACTTACATCGTACATGTGAACAGAACTCTATTCCGTATTGGGAAGAGCATAGTTAACTTAAGTCTCCATATAGTAACTGTCCAGATTGATATATCTCAGCCTTTGACCGGGTTGTCTGGGCAACCGACATTCTATGATTCTCTGTGCCTCTTGGAGCCATCTGAGTGCAACCTTGCATTTTTAGACTACCCCATAGTGGCGACTATTCCTTGTATGTACATTCT